>VTPC01090740.1:0-103759 GCA_011009095.1 Ignelater luminosus
AAAAACACAATTTCTTAGTTTAAACTCGAACAAAACCAAAATTCCTACAACTTTATTAAAAATTCTTTTCAAATATTTAATTTCAACATAAACACATTTAATTCTTAAAATAAAAACACAAAAAAATAAAAAAAATCAGTACTAACTGCAATAACCACTTCAATCCGTCTAGGCATGCTTTCAATGCACTGGACGCAATATTTTTTAGTTTTCATTATTATTACAGACATTTATTAACACCTCGATCAATTTGGCCTTATTTGTAATATTTTGTTTAGCCACTGCCTTCTTCATTAACTCCCAGACGTTCTCAATAGGGATGAGATCTGGTGAGTTTCCGGGCCAGTCGAGAACGGTAATTTTTTTGAATTTAAAAATGCAGTGACACTTTTTGCTTTATGCTGAGTTATGCATATATATAAAATTTTTGTTTGAGAACCATTCCCACACCCGAGGAAGCATTTTAGTGGCCAATACTTGAATATATTGGTCCCGTCTCATTATATAGAGACGACCAGAGCCATGAAAACTGATCATTGACCATACCATTATGCTAAGGGGGTGTTTAACTCTTTTTGATAGACAATCTGAATTAAGTTTTTCACCTCTGCGTCTTCTCACAAACCCAGATTTATCGCTCAAAATCTGGAAAGACGACTCATCAGAAAAGCAAAACTGAAGGAAAGTTTTTCTGCTAATTCTGGTAAAGAGTAACAGTAACAAAATCGAAATATATCATTCAGATTACACATTTGGCTGTGACTTACCCTTTTCCAGTCTTCAACTGTCCAGTTCTGATGCTCTTTCGCCCATTTAAATCGCTTTTCTACCATAGACGGCGTAAGAAGCGGTTTCTTCGTAGGTCGCCGAGTGGAGAATGCCAACTCATCCCAACCCATACGACGACGCGCTGTCATCGACGAAATTATGATCCCTGATTCGTTAATGAGATGTACAAGTTGTCTTAGAGGCTTTTTTCGATTTTCAATGCATATGTCACGAATTTTCCTCTCATCTCTCGCCGTTGTCAGTCGTTTTCTTCCACACATTCCAATTCGAGTTGATTTCAATTTGATTTTGGAATCAATTCTTTTTTATTCTGTCAAAGAAGCTCGTGAAACGTTGGCCATATGTGCAATTCGTCGATTTGAATACTCAGTATGTAATATGAGTGTTTTTATTTCTGATATTTTTACTGCACTAAGGTCTTTTGCCTTGCCCATTCTTAAAGCTTTATATCTCTAAAGAAAGTTGGAGGCGTGAGTCATAAATATTATCATTTACCTTTAAAACAATTATAAGTTATTAACTTCCTAAATTATATACTTACCAAACGATCTTTGAAACAAAAAAAAACTAAATGAACGATTTTTTACATAGAAGTCACGTAAAGTTTTCAAACACATACGATGATATTTGCAACTTTGACGCAAAAAAGAGAGGTTATCGGTATTAACGGATTTGATATATGCGCAAAATCGGAGTTTAACCCTTTGTGGACGAACTTTCTTATTTTACTGAATTTGGGTTCATATAAAGTTGATAGATTGGCGTATACAATGGCTAATGTTTCCAAAATTTTGTAAATAGGTGGTTAAACCTTATTACCACCAGGAATACTAAGCAAAAAATGTTACACGTCAAGGTTAATTACAGAAAACTGAATACATATTTCTATAAACTGTTTGAGCGGTGAGGTGCTGATTTTGTGCTACAGTATGCACATTTACGTTATGTAGATCTAGTTGGTAAATGGTCTGTTTGGTCATACCTCATTCTGAAGGTATTTGTGATTTGAAATGATTTATGGGTTTTGGAGTCGAGGTATTTTTCTCCTGAATCTTGTGACCTGCTCCTATCAAACCATTTGATATGCGACAAGCAATCTGAATGTCTTCAGGTTGAAATCGTTTTTATTTTTTTCAGGTGTTTTTTGCGTGTATTGGCAATGGTAATGTCACTGGAAGTACCATATGAGGCGATCCTAAAACGATTTCATCATGTCGACTTTATCAACGTGTCTCATATGTTTATTATACTCAGCCACAAGTTGTGGACACTTTCTTCTTTCTGTTTACAGTAGTAACGCTGTTAGGGTCATGGAAGTTACTTAGAAAATATACAGCTTTTTTGTCCATCCACTTCAGACACACTGTTTCATCCTTAGTGATCCTAAAGTCGCTATCTCCTTGCTTTAGTTGTTTGTCCTCCACAAAATCTTTGAAATGTTTGCTCTACATTTTCTGACAGTATTTTATGGAACTTATTTACAATGCCCTTCGTCAGGTGGCATCTGAAACTCTGCCAGGATAAATCTGAAATAGGCATACGTAGCCATATTTATCGACACGCATCCATACTTTTATTCTCTCTTGATGGGGTCGAGTCGACGTCGACCGACCTTTGAATTTCACTATTGACTCATCAAGACATTGATATTCAACAGGATCATAGCATTATATAATAGATTTTCCTGAAGCTTCCAGTACTTTGTAGAGCTTGTCGACCCCAGGTTCTCTTTTTGATTGTAAAATATTGTTGTTGATGATGATATAGTCCAGAAGCTACGAGAATCTGTCCCTTGACATCAAGGAGCTCATAAAATGGTCAAACTTAGATGACCAATAATCGTTATAACTTGGTTTGACTGTAATTCCCACAAGAATATTTATAACTATAAGAGTTTCATTTCTACAGCTGACTTTGGAGTAAATGCATTTCCATTACCATTCTGTTAGAAGGCATAGATTAGTTTCGAATGCAATATTTTCAATTTGGACCAAAATGATGAGTAAACGGCTGTTATGTAATTATTAGCAGGTTTAGATCAGACAAAGTTTCCTTTGATCGTTTGTTTCCACATTTCCGAGAGAGGAAGTGCAAGCATCTGCGTCAGCATGTTCGGTAACACTATTTTCATCTTCAAGCAGTACTTCCATATTTTCGATATCAAATAAATCTTGTTCTGGCTGTCCGTCTATATTTTCGTTACTTGGTCCGTCTTCGAAAGCAATGGGCTCACCGTCTGGTGAGTAGAATGTCAAATTCTTCGGTTCACATATTTCTCCAACTCAGCAAATGTCCTCTTTCCTAGTGAAAAAATAGTACTTGAGACTGCTAGTGGTGTAACCCCATTATTTAAATCCAAAACTTATAATAAATCAATAAATTTAATGAAAGAATTAAAACATACAACTTATATAATTAGTTAGTGCATACACTTAGCTACCATAGTGAAAAATAATAAATAATAACAATACAAGCACATGCTAACCTTCAACATAACCTATCTTCAGATGTTCATTACAGCTGCAAACCGAAGATTCGGCGAAAACTTTAATGCTAACATTCTAGATGGCACTCACTCCTGCACACATGAGTAAAGCGTGGTAAAGCGCTACAACCACCAGTCCGCTAGTAATAAATTTTTGCATGTGTGGCTGGGACTTGTAAACACCAATCCCCAAAGGGTCAATGCGTTTGAATACCAAACACCCAAATGAGCACGATGCCTTACTTCCTCCAAAAGTAGCTTTATAGTTAACATTCCGAAGCGGTATGACCATACATGGATCTTGATTCGACGTCACTCTAATACAGCAAAATCCGATGAGCTAAGTGATTGTGAATTTTCTTTATTGAAGATAAATAAAACGAAACTGTCAGAATTTTAGCAGCATGATGTTTTCTATTTCCTTCTAGGTCTGGATACTTGATCATCTAGATTCAAACTGATAGTAATAACATCATCAAAAAAATCTTTGAATGTCTTCTAAAAGCAAGCAACTCTCGTTTTTCATTTCCCTTTTGAATCTTGTCTTGTTTGTAATTGTATTTAACAATGCGTTGATTTCATAATGCAATGGTTTTGCCACTACGCACTTGGCTTGATACAGCACGTACCCAATGTTCAATCTACATCGATAGAAAGTCTTTTTCGCCGGGAAATTCTGCATTGTTTCAGTTTTCTCGAATCTCGGTCGTCCGAACCGGACTACATGTTGAGTCATTGAGTATCACGACAACGAAACGTTGTTTAATGTTTAACTACAGCTAAAGAGTTTGCGTACACTAGTTTGTCATTGCCCATAAGAGAATATTGCAAGAAACGTCAAATAATATTAAACGAGGTTAATCTTGCTTGCAAAAATCTACGCTGTTGTTTCGGAACGATCTATAGAAATTGACCTAAATCGGCAACAAAGTAGAGGAAACAGGCTGATATCCCTTTTCTCTTGGAAGCTACTTTTTCTGTGCTTAACCTTGTATATCAGTCTGCTATAGCTGTTTTTTATCTATTCTATTTCAAGCATCCTCCATTCATATTTGGAAAGTGCATTTGTTCGCTCGCATATAATAACTTTTGATTTATTTAATTAGATAGTAGGATAAGCTTGATTTTATGTAAATATTGCCTGCTTCCTAGATGTAGGATCGGTTTATAAAATCAGAAATTAAAGTTAATTGAGAATTAAATTGGAAGGTTAAAAAGAGAATAACATGAATATTGCTTTGTGAATGGTCGTGCGCTCACCAAAAAAAATATAACACTTAGGAACTATACTCTTACTCATCTTTTCTTTTCTAAGCATAATGTACAGCTTTTTGCATAAATAATGTCGCAGTACATTCTCTTAATGAATGAATTGATCAAATATACGAAATCTGATTTAGCATTAATTACATAAAAGAGCCCATAAGACGACTTTGGATAATTAATATGAAATTAGATTTTGTATAGTTAGTTAATTGCTTCATTAAAGAAATGATTTGCGACGTTATTCATGCAAAAAGCTGTACCTCTCTCAGTCATGTAGGTTAGAGGCCTGCATGGGCAGGGTTTTCTAGTTGGGTCTTTACACGGCCCGGGTCGAAGCTCAGGTTCGAATCGGTCTATAAGCGTCAGTCTAAAAATGTATCGGTTCGTTCGAGCCTTTTGAACTGTTTGGTCTTGCCGAGCCTGTCGAACCGTTGGAGTTTCTCGGCCATACGCGTTTGCCAGGCCGTTCCAGCCTGTTGGGCCTTTTGGACTTCTTGTCACTGTCAGACCGTTCAGATCTGTCGAGCTTTTTGGATCTGTCAGGCCACTCGAACCTCTCGAGCTTCTCTGGCCATACGGATCTATCGGGCCTTTTAGATTTCTCGGCCCTTCGGGCTTCTTGGGCCTGTCAGGCCCTTTGAATCTCTCAGGCCTGTTGCACCGTTCAGGCAATTCCGGCCTGTTGAGCCTTTTGGACCTCTTGGCCCTTCGGGACTATCGGGCCGGTCGGTTTTGCCAAGCTTTTTGGACTTTTCGGGCTTCTCGGGTCTGTCGAACCGTTCGGACCTCTAAGGCCGTCAAGTCTCTCGGGCGGTTTGGACCTCTTGGATCTGTCGGGCTGATCAAAAAGTTTCCGTGTTTACTCGATCCGCGTCAAGCTTGTCCCCAGTCGGACCGGGCCTGAAGATTTCGGCTGTAATCTAGATTTCTGTGCTCGTTCCCTGTCCTTTCCTTGCTTTTGTGGGTTAACGTTTCTACTCGCCTTTAGTTTATTTGTCTTGAAATTGATTTATAGATGTTAATTCCATAAGCTTTTACAATAAAGATTCAGTCGTGCAACCCTTCTGGTATTTTTCATAATTGTACATGACTTTCCCATATTTACAGCAATCTAGCCAGTGGTTCTCAATTTACTTTTCATCAGATTCTTGAATCTTTCTATTGATCGACACTGTGGAACGTGTGGAGGATTAATGTTTTTGGGCACAAAACTAGTTCGTTATCTCCATTTGGTAATTTAAGAGAGTCCACATTCGGAAATGTTGTCTGTGGCAATAGAGGTTTTAGATTCAGGAAGGATCTTGTCTTCAAAACCTGTGTCAGTGTAGAAAAGTTGATCTAAAACCAAACAAGCGTGTTTTCGTCTTTGAAATATCGTTTTGATGATGTTTTGCTATACAAGAGTCACTTTCACTTTAGCTTCTGCTTTGATTAGTCTTCCAACCGACAATATTTCTGATTTTTGGACCATGCTTGGTGTAGTCTTACACTTTTTTTGCCATATATCTAGTCGATATTTCTTGATATGTTTTTATGATCTCGATGATCTTTTGGTAAATTTCAGGGTAACGATTTCCGGTTTTAGAACTCCTTTGCATTACTTACACATGTAAACCTTCCAGTTGTTTCCTCCTTGATAAGCTTTTATTTGTAAAGCAATCAGTTATTACTGGCTGAAATCCATTTCCAATTGTTAGTATTTTCAATTTTCTTTTCCTATACAATCCTGACGTTATTAAAATCAAACAGTTGTACACAATAACGTTAATTAAACGATATATTGATGTACTTTCAACGTCTAAGTTGGAAACGTCGTCGTTTCTTGCGACACTGACACGTTGACGGACACGTTGGTTCTTGGTTATTCATACACGTTATTTCAACGTAGTGTGCACGTTGAAAAATATCCGCAAGCTGGCCGAAGCATCTCTTTTATAAGAACTTATTAACAGCGCATGTCCTGTGTAGATTCCTCATGGTGAAGACTTTGATCGTTTATACAACAAAGATAGATTTAGGTGATCGCAAACTATTGTTTTATAGACGAACCTCGCAACTTAATAAATACGAGATTCAATCATTCGTTGGTTATGGTCCATTTTCGTGAAGGCAGTTTGGTTAGGTGAAAGCAAGTCTTGTTATTTTGCTTTAATTATTTTCCAAGACGTTTATTTCGTTCTCACTCTTCTACGTATTGTCTTGCTTTGGTTCTTTATTTCTTAACTCTCTAACTTACATCATTCTTCTTTTCCATTTCTAGATCTTCACACGTGTTAAATTTTTTAGGACTAGATGGTTCCATCTTTTCCTTGGTCTTTTTCTGTGTTGTTCTTCTTCAATTGCATATTTCAATTTTTCCACATGAGGTTCTGCTAATTGCAAGTCAAGCTCAAATAGGAACTTTCTTCTTAAGCACCTCTTTTTTCCTTTATCAAAGAGAATAATTAAATAACGTCAGTCTGGTCAAGATCGCTGTACAAAAATCGTATCGCAACGAAGGTTTTCAGGTTTTCTTTTGACCAAAATTAAATTGCGATAACCTAACAAGCTTTTTCTTGTTGGGAAGAAAACTGAGTAGAATTTCCTTTTTATTTTTTTCCCAAGAGTTCCGACAATTGTTCGCTATATCTAGCACATAATCACCTAATGAAGTTGACTTAAAACTGTTATCTGTGGATAGCTATGTGTCTATCAGTACCATGAATAGACTCAGTTAATGTCTGCACATAGTATGCAGCTAGGGGTTTATGAAGATTAGGACGATTCTTTTTCCCAATGTACAAGATGGCATTAAGCACATAAAAAGTGCGAGCATCACGCTTGTTAATCACTTCTGTACCGTACTTATCAGACTTTAATGCTATGTGTGGAAGAGAAGGCTAGTTGCCTCTAAAACCAAGCAGTTGGTTATCGATAGTAAGTACAATATTCTCATCTTCAAAGTCGCTCCATTCGAATTCGAATCAAAATTACTGTAATTTGTCTCGGATCAAAGATAGCAAAACTTTTCTGAAGAATGAGTAGCTAGATCTTATCGATGTTTTAAAATGTTTAGCAAGTTGAAGTTTTCGGTTCGAAAGACTTGACGAAAACCTCAAAACGTATGAGGTTGCGAGAATATGCAGAAGAGAGATTTCAGGATTTAATCACATTGAAAGCGTAGCGTATAGAAGGTCAAACAACACAAAAGTTACAAAAATAGTAGTCAGTCAGTCAGTAGAAATATCAGGAGACGTAGGTCACATTTTCTAGAGAATCAAGATGATAGCGGAAATCCATTTTGGGTTTCAGAATGAGTTTTGACATAAGAGGAGTTACTTTGCTGTACAAATACTAATAGAAAGGCCACATCAATTACTAAGATCAGGTTGGGATTTAGCTGTCATAGCAAACTTATGTTAAAGACACTGTAAGTAAAAAGCCTTACCTTGAGGAAAAGATCGAACTATCATCAACAGCAGAATAATAAATTCGTAATCAATAATGATAGTGATTGAGATGCTAGAATGCACGAGAAACGAGTTGTATTGGTGAGAGTAAGAAAAAAAATCGAGTTGACTTGATAAAAATACGAAAAGTGATAGGAAGAAGGATTAAAAGCAATTAAGAGGATAAGAAACTTGTTAGTCCTACCAGTAAAGAGTTAAACATCGCACTTTATAATCGAGTAGCATCGCAAGATGTAATTACAAATACGTTGAGCTTGATATACCCTAAATTTGTATGCTAGACTTAGGTATGTTCTACGTTTGTATGAACACAGTGTATATAAACTGAGGTTTTATGGAAAGAGCAACTATTTTATTCAATTTTAACTATGTGTATACTTAGAAACTAATGGTTTCCTTTCTCTAACTTTTTTTGTTGCACAAATAATAACTTCAAGTCACCATTTTTACGTAATTCTTTACAAAATTAAAATTCAAGAAAAACTGGAAATACCATTTATTTATAAATACCGTTTGAAAATAATATTTTGCACTTTTTTTCAAGGCGTTGCGAATTACTCAACAGTCATTACATCCGGTCAGTATCCTAAATACTGCCTGTCTTTATTGTATTATTATTATTATGTAATTTTAATTTGGAATGTCATGAATTATCAATTATCATTACCAATGCGTACAGTTATGCAAATCTTTTATTATTACACTTTTTTTATGACAAAACAGTTATATAAAACAGTAAGAAAAATATAATAAATGAGTAATTTGCAATAAATTCCCAAGGAAAGCAGGTTTCTATTATTAGTATTACGTCTAGTGTTATTCATAGGTATAATTAGTAAAAATAAAACTTTATTAATAGGTAGGAGTATTTCTGTATTAAAAATTAGAATATTTGTTACATAACCTGGAATAAAAAACTGTTAACGTAAAGCGGAACGCAGTTATACTACCATATTCTACATATTATATTCAAGTTCAAACTGACACAGTTGCATTTCTTATTAATATTTTTACCAGATAATTCATCTTTGGATATATCTTTCGTATAACTCATCAGTTTTGTTAGCGTGATAGGTCTTCAATAGGTTTTATCCTCTTTACATCATCTTAAGATGTAGTTCTGATGAAGTCTTAAATCATGATACAACGGTAATTAAATTTACAGACAAACGGGATGTCGGTAAACGACATTATTCTTCTACCGAAATATCCACCTTATAATTATTGGATTATTTTATTATTTATGATAATGACAAAACAAATGTAAATAAATAAATTTGCAAATTCAACTGCAAATTTTATAATTCCGTGCACATAGGACAGACACTAAGAAATTTTGACATTAAGTATAAAGATATGTTGTTTATAAATACAAGAATCCCGAGAAATCAAACTGCGCAAAACATTTACTAGAACAAAATCATCCATCCATTCACAAACAACATTAAAATTTCTACACTATTGCGACAATACACGAATTGGATGTTTTAGTAACGTTTGAGATACACAAACCTAAATATACGTTCACCTTCTACCTAGCTCTACACGCAACACATCCGTTGCCTAATCCCAAATTATGAAGTGCGACACTAAAAGTTCACAATTGCCGTTTGTAGAGTTCCCAAGACGGTGTATCGAATCTTAGATAGATTGAAAACTGAAAAATAAATGTCAAAATCCATGTAGGGTAATTCCGGGAGAGATGAACCACATTTTTTTAAATAGCAAAAAATATTACATGAGATTGTAATACGAATTCATTAATTTGGTACGACATACCTATCACAATAACCTAACTGATACAGTTATTCATTTTAGTTATTTAGAGCTTTTTAATAGAACGAGGTATAGTTTTTAAACGGACGGGGTAGGTTCATCTCACCCAAACTGTTCGGGTTAGTTGAACTTGTTGGTATGGGGAAGATGAACCCATCTGGGAGAGATGAACCGATGAGAAATTGAAGTGTAGATTTATGAAAATATATATCATTGCATTACAGTATTTATGTAACATAAAAACAAAACCTTGTTTAACATATACAACCTAGGATACAAATATATTTTCATTCAGAAACAAATAAAAGTAGCATTCTCTACAAACTTTAAAAGTATTTTGAACATACAGTAAGATTACTAAAAATATTATCTTAAAAAGCATAAAATACAATAATTTTTAAAAGAGTTTTAAAAAAATGAAAACTATAATAACACAAAGAAAAACCCAGTTTGTCATTCTGAATCATCTGTATCGCAGTTGGTGCAAACATACAAAGGATCATTTTTTGCACAAAATGCGTGTGCCCAATTTTTACACACCCTACACTGTAGGCAGTCACCTTTGCTTGATTTATTTGGACCAACACAAACTAAACAGTAAACATTATCTTCGTCATCACACGACGAAGCAATAGAGCACTTAGCTTGTTTCTTTTTGGCTTTTCTTTTATCGTTTTGGCGATTTGGTGTTTCAGGCTTCAAAACCCTCTGTTTTTTATTAACTTTAACCACATTTTTTCGTTTTTCTAAATGTTCAGGTGATGTAAGAAGTTCAGCAAATTGTCTACCTCGTTTTCGAACTTTGTCAACGTGTGTCTGGCTGGCTTCTGGAGCAATTTTGTTTAACAATGTTCCAGGTGTCAACTTTAAATCATCTTCTGACTCTTCTGATGGATTTTGCTGTGGCTCAGGATCCAAATATCTTGAACAAGTAGGCTGTCTTATACCCTCCGGAGTGTAATTATCCCTGTCAGGCGTAGTAGGAGTATTCTCTTCGGCATTGAAGAAGGCGTAATCTGGTATTGCTTCTTGGTTAAATGGAATGATCCCCGTTGCACTAAAACCAGACGTTGCATTTTTAACCGTTGCTGCTTTTGTCCAAGCCTCACATAATAAAGCACCAAATTGTAAACGAGATAATTTTTTGGAAGGACTGGCTTTTAATAAGTTGTTACAAGCAGAGTAAAAAAATGATTTCAGATACTTGAACACAGACCAATCTAGTGGTTGTAGGAAATGCGTAGTGTGTACAGGTAAGCACAGTAATATTATGTCATTATTATCTGCATATTCCAACATTTCTACTAGATTGCAGTGGGATGTATGCCCATCCAAAATCATTAGGACTTTAACAACTGGTTTGCGAGGGACAAAATGGCTTTTCAACCACACAAAGAAAATATTTGTGTTCACGTAAGCTGGTTTCTCAGATATATGAATTATTGATCCAGGGGGCATTCCTTGACACCACTCTATTTTTTTATTTTTCCCTTGAAAATGCAAAAGGGTGGAAGGAACACTCCTTCCCCATTGCAGCAGGTTATCACGCTGATTGTTTCACCTTTTTCCCTTGAGGCAAGAACGGGCACGTTTTTGGATCCTTTGATTGCTATCACCTGACCAGGTTTAGTGTTTAATTGTAGGCCTGTTTCGACTACCTTGAATATGCTGCCAGGTTTCTCAAATAAATTATGTGTGCCTAAGATTTCTTTTAATAAATTGAAGTATTGATTTACTACTTCCTTGTTCATTGCGGACGCTCTAGCTAGCGGGTGTCGAGACAGAAACAACTGCAGCCAATCGTAACCTGCCTTTTTCGTTTCGTTGTTGAAACGATGCTTAATATTCATTTGTTCTGCCAAGGCATATGCCATATGTCTTACAGAATCTCTAGAAGGAGCAAAACCATGTTTCTGCAATTTATTTATATGTTTCACCATTTTCCTTTCATTTTCCTCCCCTAGTGTGCAAGATGGCCCCAGCGAACCTGTTTTGACGAGATGACCGGCTCGTCTTCTTCTAATAAGAGTGGCTTTTGGAACGCCAAAATGTTTACACGCAGCATTCAAACTCATATTTTCATTCTCAATCGCTTCAATTGCATCTTTTAGCTGTTGTTCCGTCCAGTTTCCCCTTAGTTTTGTATTAATTCTTATGTATTTGGTTGGCATCATTTAATTATTGCCGAAAATAATAATTTTAGATGAACCAAGGAATGTAACTACAATAAAAAGTATATATGTATATGGAGAAGAATAGTGGTTCATCTCTCCCGCCCATAAGTGGTTCAACTATCCCGTTTTTAGGGGTTAGATGGACCATTTTTGAATTTCCCACTGTTTATAACCAGCAGAATTATTTGGGCTTAGAAATATTCCGTAACTTCCATTCAGTCATATAATATTAAAAAGCAACGAGAAACGCAAGCACAACGCTTTACATAGCTTCGTCAAGTAATTCAAGAAAAAATTTGAGACTAGGGATAAACTTATATTGCAAATTACTTACTTTTTAAGATTTAATTTCACCAAAAAGCACTACACCGTACCACGCTGTAACATAACTAAAAGGTATAACGTTCCGTAGACGACCTCTGCTGCATACTTTACAAAATAAACCACTGGTTCATCTCAACCGGCGGTTCATTACTCCCAGAATTACCCCACAATTTTATTCTATCACACAATTTTCAATAACGAATCTTCAGTTCTCAACAAGATCATTTTTAACGAGGTTCTCTTTTTAAACCTGCTATTTAGAGGTCTACTAACTATACTGACACACAGAGGGACACTATAGTACTGTAACAGCGACACAATTATTTAAACAACTTATAAATTGACTGCGAACCCAAGGCAACACAAAAACTCCAGAAAAACTCAATTTATCGAATTACTTGAAAGACAATCTAGTAAAATAAGGATTAAAACTCGGAATAAAAGATACAAAGCTGAAGATTTGCATAGACCTTTGTCTTTACGTTATAAAGACTGGCTAAAAAGTCTCAGAAGATATCGTGTCCTCTAATCGAGATATTGAAGGTCAAAGGTCACGAAAATCGGTTTTATGCAAATATCTCGCTTTCCATGCCCCCCATGTCATTGGAGGATATTACAAAAGTTGTAGAGCATAAAAGTCTCTACAAGTTTGGTTCTATGCATTTCTTCCTATGATTAACCGTTTTCTGGATAGAGTGCGGAGAGTGGGAAGCACTATGTAAACTGCGGAGCCAGATGCGTAGTCACTTTACGAAGTTAATTATATAATGAAATATATTATTGTTTGAAGTAGAATGGAAGACGGGTTCTTTTTGACATGGTATCCTCAATAGGCCTAATCTATGTTGTACTAACCTCCTAGTGAATAGTATCAGAAACTACTCACTTCACCTTTGAATCCCATCACCAGTAGGCATACGTCTTAAGATTTCTCATCTTTGTTGTCGTCCTCTTCTTCTGGTGGCCCAAATTTAATTTCCGGATCCTTTTCGTCATACTCGTTTTCCGTCACATCGGATTCTAAAACCTAAAGACTCTCAGGAACAAATTCCTTTTCTGTATCAAAATCATTTGATATTGATGACGCGTTGAAGCATGCTTGGCACTGACCACAAACTGTGGAGCACAGCAACCCTACTTTCCTACATCCACAGTTCACGCCACAACCTTTGTTGAAATTGCAGAAGATTCTATTCAACAGTTCGTCCGATGCTGGTGGCAATAATGTTGTTGTCGGTTTCAGGATCTCGTTCTCAGATCTCATCCCCAATTTTCAGGTTGTAAATCCTTCCCTAACCAGTCTGGATCTGGAAGTAGGCCCGATAGATATGCTGACGAGCTACTGCACTTGTAGATGGAAGAGATGATAATTCCACCGGTCTGTTGAGTCTTGTTGATTTGATGAATTGTATATACCCAAAATTGTCAATATAGTGTTCTGATTTTGAAGCATTATACATTGCTGAAAGAACACGTATTCCATTTTCAAATAATGTATTTGGAGGGCAGTTTCCCAGTTGGAATAATGAGCTCACTGGTACAAATCGGGGTTTTTCTCGAACATTTTTATAATTTGCAGTTTTCCTTTGTTAAACAGGGCAGATGTTGTGTCGCATCTACTGATGCACCCGCATTACTTATAATGTATTTAAAATATTTAATTTCAATAACAATTTGTTAACTTTAATGATGACAATAATATTTAATTATGTAATTAACTTCGTAAAGTGTGCTATGCATCTGGCTCCGCATTTTACATAGCGTTAGCTTCCCACTCTCCGCGCTTTATCTCGAAAACGACTAATCATACAGAAAACTGCATAGAACCAAACTTTACAAGTTCTGTGAGAACCTCCAACGACATACGAGCCATAGGAAGCGAGATATTTGTAAAAAAAAACCGATTTTCGTGACATTTGACCTTTGATATCTTGACTAGCGAACACGATATCTTATGAGACTTTTCAGCCCGTCTTTAGAACGTCGAGACAAAGGTTATGCAAATTTTCAGCTTTGTATCTTTCATTCCGAGGTTTGGTCTTAATTTCGCCTTGTTTTCCTGGACTAAGAGCAGTTATATTAATTGCTAGTTCATGTGCAAACAGCAAACTTCCTCATACCCAGGCCAGCTGAAGACATTAGAAGACGTCAAAGTAAAATTGTCCTCCAGGTTTATTTTGAGCTTACGCGGAATCCCCCATGCTCGTCCCGAAGTCCGGTTGCGCAAAAGCAGTCTTAATTTAATTTTATTTTACTTTGAGGTTAAGTTAGGTTAGTCTGGCTCCAGACTGTGTCTAACAATTTTGTTATCCGTGAGAGTTCTTTTTAAGGATAAATCTAAAGATGTTTACTGTTGTTATTGTTATGTTTTGGATTTCTCGAAATGACTTCGGTGGTTCGGACATTTATCAGCATCAGTAAAAATAATTAGTGGGCACAAGTTTGAGATACTAATAATAGGCCGTTTGTGAATTTATAAAGAACCATTGTAAGAGTTTTCGTGTAAAAAAGAGAAGATAACTATTGGAGATTATGCGTACACGTTCCTTTGCTTGGGGTTTGAACAGACAACTGCCAATCCGCATTATAAATATTTAGATTCTGTTGAGTGCGGCATGTGGCAAGTCGTTGTATCAAGTGAGCTCTTCAAATGCAAGAAGCAGACGCCAGCGGTAACAACTTTACTAATTGTAAGCACTACTTCCGGCTTTATGCCTTTAATACTTCCACCTACAGGCATAATACTCTTGCGGCTCGATTCCTACCGGCTGGATAAGGCAGATAGTAGACAGGAACCAAGAGTCGAAGGGGCAATAAATGAATTTACAGGTGTGTCTGAGTTGATTTCCTCTAACCATGAAGCGTTCCAGCTATCATGACCTCCTAAACATAGAAGTGTTAACAGCAGTCATGTCTCTGCGTAGACAATCCTCGATTAGTTTATCTGGGATATTCGTGCCATGGATGCCACTGTTGTCTGCCACTTTCACAACTGTATTCATATCCATGTTATAGATAAACTTATCGAATGATTATAAAAAAGGGTCTAAGTGAAAAAAGTTGAATTTATTAGCTTTAGAAGAGTGTTTAAATCATTTTAGCAAATTCTTCAATTTGATATTTAGATAGCTGGGTAGCATACGTACAGACTTTTCGAAAAGCAATGATCCGATTTTAATTAGTAAAAGCACATTTATGAAACTTTTGATAGTCTCTTCAAAGAAACGAAAGAAGGGCAGATTTGTGTTTATAACTTTTTGAATAAATAACAGAAAAATGGATAACATGCATTGAAATGAGATTTGTTATTGTTGATGAAATATGCGTTACCAAAAACGTAACTGTTGATTGAGACCCGTCCATTTCCATTAATTTCAGTTTGCTTATGCCAGGTTGTCTAGTGGCTCAATTTGCCTAATAATAATAAACTCTCCCAATTATTTTAAGAAACGGGCCTTAAGAGCAGTTATTTTTAACAGTAGAAAGCATTTAATCAAAATCTGGGTTTGTTTGATTAATAATTTCCAATACCTTGAATGCATAGGTATGCATGATCTGGAACGAGAGATCCCTAATCTGCATGCACATTTCCCTATGACGAAGCTAACTTGACTGACGCTATCTAACAGGGCTCAGACATTAATGGGGTTACTTCAAGCATCGATTAACTCGAAAAGCACTGTAGATAAAAGGGTGGTATGCTAGTTAATACCGTGTGAAAGCATGTTACAAAATTATTGAAGATTTCTAGCACCGTAAGAGTATTTTAGGGGCCGCCGGGGGGGGGGGGGTCTTCTTTGGATAGTAGATGGGACGGACGTTGAATGTTCCGCAGGTTTAGACCGAAGATGTAATTGAGTATGGTGCGGGGTTGGACAAACACAGCGTGTGTCGAGTGACAATCTTTCTGCATATGAAGAGAAATTTGCATAGCTAGAGTGTTTAGTATTTTTCCGATTTCGCTATAGGCTTGGAAATTTAAGTTCTCGCCCTACTCGGGCTCCCTCCATTTAGCCCAATTTACTGAACAAGTGGTTTTTAATTAGCCTTTCGTCTTCCATCGGCTATTACAGCAACAGATGATGATATAGAGAATTCCTATAACTACCCGTTTCGCTTTTATTCTTACTAAAGCTGCAAAGTACTACTACGCCGTCCCTGTGGCCCATTTTATTAGTAGTACTAGGCCCAGTAGTAAACAATGTTCTTGCTTGGATAATAGCAACTTCATGAAACTGTTTTCTGAATTTCCTCTTAATAGATTCACTTTAGTATTCTGATTTGAACCTTCAATTTCGTTGGAATTTTTCTTGATGGTTTTGGGCCTTCCGGAGAAAAATTCTTCAAGTAGTGGCTTTTTTCTTGTAGTACTGTGTCAACAATATGAGTGTATAGTATGGTGTCTCAGCGACTATTGGGCAACATAATATAATAATTTAGAATGAACTATAACTGTTGCTAAACGAATTCATGTAAAGTTTAAAGTCCAAAATCAACCTACATAAAGGCTGCGAGCTTAAAGTTTCTTAAAAATTCGTTAGCTTCCTGTTAAGATTTTATTGATATTTAATGTCTAAAAGTTTTTTTCTCTGAACAATGTCCTCTCCGTTATATGTTAAGCTCAATTAAATCGAAAAGATTTTCTTTAATTTCTAGTAATTTTGATTAACTATTTCGCGTAGAAAATTCGCACATCAGTTCAACTCCTGGTTAGTAAAAAAGTTTTATGATGGGTTGAGTTTACTATTTGAAAATCGTAGTGCAAAACACGAAAGAGATTCTTAACACTTAATCTACAAAGACTTTCTAAACATAATAATAGCTGGGTGTAATTTTCTACTGTATGATTGTAAATAGCATGAGTTATGAGTTTTCAGTCTGTCAATTTACTACACACCCTTTAAATTGCAACACCCAAATGAAACTTCTGTGTGACCTACAACACTGTTTTTATACTTTACATTCCTTTTTTCTAGTTACAACTCTTATTGTCTTATAATGGATTAAACTACGTTGTAAATTAATTATTATGTAAGCGTTAATGAAATATTTGGATAAATAGTAAATGTAGTAATATTAAATCAATTAAGAAATTAATGTAATAAAAGAAGGGTTAACGATCTCTTCATTCTCATTAATACCTTATTATGTATATGAACGTCTCGGTAATTTGTTTTTTTTCTTTCTTTCAACATGGATTTATTAGATCACGGCACAAGTGTTGCAGAACTTTCTTTTTTAAATGGAGACTTAAATTTTGTATTAAATACAAAAGTAGCGATAAGTAGAGCACGATGAGAATGCAGAAACCGCTGTTCCGACGAACAGAAACGTGCAAACGGGGAAATCAACACTAACGGTATTAGGTAGGTAGGAACATCTGTTATGTTGTTATGTCTCAAGGGTCCTTTAACAAACATGTTAGTAGCTCTTCCCCTTCCGAGCAATTTGCATAATTAACGCGACTTCCAATTATTAATGCATTTACAGAATTGGAACGCCATAATTTTATAATAATTAAAAATGAAGCATCAATTGTGAACGTTTATTATTATTATTATTCGTAACACAAATGCTACAAGTCGAGCTAAAAGTCTATACGACTGTATTGAATAGAGAAACAGGTTTAAGAAGTTTTTATTTAATCTGAACGGAAATATCAGACATTTTTGTACATATTTCAATCACAGTTGGATTCTATCTTTAGAATGTACCTATCTAGTTAGTATTTGCAAGATTCTCTATCTAAATTTGACAGTAAACCTCGAGAGTCGTTCCTATATGTTTGGAAGTGGACATACGACAGAGGATACTACAATACATTTTGCTGCCTGATAGTAGTATTCTGTTTGTGGTCGTGATTACTCTTGAGATTTTAGACAATACAGTGTTGCCTTCACCTAAATATAATGTATACGTCAAGATTTAGCAATCTTAATTTGACAAATATGATGAGAGCTGTTCTCAAAAAAGAGATTTCAGATTAGTAACGCTACCGGATGCTGTCAAGATTGAGAATGAACTGCTTAAAAATCAAAGAAACCATTCAGCTTTTGCTTCAGGTAATACTAATCGATATTTCTTATTAACTTTTCAAAGACAAATCCAATTTTTTCTAATATGAGAAAATTCGATAAACGTACATTTTTATGTACAAACAGTAAAGCAAACTAAAGAAGAATCAATCAAAACAAAGTCAATAAAGACGTAAACAATATGACGTTTTCATTAACTTACTTAACGGACTGCGATAATACAAGAAGAACAACCTTAAATAACTTTAGCAACAAGCAACAGCGAACTCGAGGAATTTGACTAATTTAGCTTAAGTTTTGAGCTTACCGTTTTAATCCTATAAAATAGAAATTGTATCATAAATGCGTCTCATCTCCGCTATATATATATACTATACTACGCTTTTCCTGAACTTGAGCGTCAGAAACTTTCTATTGTTTACCGAGAACCGTTAACTTCCTACGACTTGTTTGGTTGTTGCCATGATTTCTCATCTACTTAAAGCGTTCATGTAGGTATTACACGGACCACCACCATAACCGAACAAAGTGGGATTCAAATGCAATCAATGTATATTCCAATAATTTTCTTATAACAATAACAATGAAATTTAATGTTAAGTTTTCTTTATTGTGGTTTGTTTATGGGAAATTGAAAATTGCTCATTATTTTATTCAAGAATGCAACTGCAGGCGATTTGCATTTTATTATGGTAAATGTCTAGGTGAATTTATTATGCAATAATCATATGTTTTTATAAAAGTTATTAACACTTCGAGGAAAGACTAATTTTATATTAAAATAAAGAGAGAGTTGGTTACAACGACCGAAGTAAGTAGTATAGTAGAGCGATGTAATTATTTAAGGCAAACTGCATTTCTAAACTGCCAACCAGCGACTTTCTGCATAACCGCTTCTGTTAAATTGTTACATCCTGAATATTTACAGAAATTACATAGTCTATTGGATTTAAGCTGCTATTAGAAAAGGAATTATACGCCTATTCAATTACTTGAATGCAAGAGTGATTCTCTTTTTGCCAAGAAAAAAGTTTGTTAAATTTCTCTTGAAATTTATAAAAACATACATTAGAATATTTAAAATAACACTAATCTAGACTAACAAAAATTATTCAACATTGACTGTATCATTTTTTATAGTTAGCATTTATCTTTGCTTGGTTTGGTTACAACTACTATTGGATTTGGCGAGCGGTTAAGCTCCTCAAACTCCATAAATAAAAGAGGCTATTTATTGTTTAATACGAAGCAATTTCCCAAAAAAATCGAACGTACTTAAAGAAGACAAAACGACAGTTTTCTCTTGAAATTATAGTATCAAATATTTTGTAAAAGTCAACGTCGTTGATGTAACAATATGTAAGAAGAAATTTTCTGCACTATCCCAAAAATGGATTTTTACAACAGCAAATGAGCGAAGATTCAACTACATCAAAAGCAGATCGACGAGGCCAAAACTTAAACCATCCTAATATAACAGAAGAAGCTTGCCATACTGTTAGGAATCACATACAGAGTATCCCCAAGTATACCAGTCGTTACAACGGGAAACGAATCTTGATTGAACTTATATTGATCATGATTTAACAATATGTTCTTTATACCACGATTATTAGAAGCCTTGGCGTGTTGAAAAAATATTAAACCTGTTACTCAAGAAAAGAGAAGTAGAGAAGAATCTTTTCCTCAGAGTCCAATATTGACTTCAAACTTCCCAGAAGCGACCCCTGCAAAGTGTGTGATGCGCTACGTATAAAATTAGAAAACGAGTGAAGACAGAATCTGAACTACATATCAGCGACATGCCAAAGCAGCGCAAAAACGGATGAAGTAGAAATAGAGACTTCAACTTCGTGTGCATGTACAAAAAGCATTATCCACAGGCACATTAAAGAGCATGGCGCTTTTCCCAGACACCTCATCATTTATACAGACAGTTGTGGGGGCCAGAACAAAAACTGGGTTTTAATAAGCTTATGGAGGCAGCTAGCTGCAGAGGGTACGTTTGATTCCGTTGAACATAGATTTTTAATGGTGGGGCACACACATTTCCCATCAAATAGAGATTTTGCAAATAATCGAGAAATATAAAAAGAAAATGAAAACTGTCTTCGGCCCAAAAGATTGGTACAGTGCTGTGAAGAACTGTAAACGGATAATCCTTTCGAAATTACTTTAATAAAGAAAGAGGATTTCTTCTTATTTAAATTTTTTAAAGAGAACACTACAAAAAAAGTCACAGATAAAAACGGTGATGTTTGTTTCAGTATGATAGTAAGATGTGTATTTAGGTTTGAGAAAGGTAGCTTTAGCGAATAATCTAAAGCAAAAGTT
Source organism: Ignelater luminosus (assembly GCA_011009095.1). Taxonomy (NCBI): domain Eukaryota; kingdom Metazoa; phylum Arthropoda; class Insecta; order Coleoptera; family Elateridae; genus Ignelater; species Ignelater luminosus. Next base: position 20,633 of record VTPC01090740.1, read on the forward strand.
AAACTTAACGAAAAAAAAGTAGTTGAAAAATCTCTTTGCCATATATTCCTGAAATAAATCCTGCAAGGTGGTGATGAAATTGAAAACAACAACGTGGAAGACATAGACATCACCCTTAGTGATGACTCTAGTTAAATTGGACTGTGGTTGAGGCTGTTCTTTACGCATTTTTTTTATATAATAAGGATGCAAACCACATTGTTTTTAAATAAATCTCTTAAAAAAGTTTATGTTCTTTAATATTGCATTTTGTATATCATTTCATTTATCTGTTATTGCTTTTAAAGTTAGATTATTGTTTAAACTGAATTTGTCGGATTTAAAACAATTTTTATACTCAATTTTTTCAATTTGCTCGAAATTTGGACAGATTCGTACTGCAATTCAATGAGTACATATGTCGACTAGTATAAGTAGTGGTCAGTTGTGGATAAAAAATCTGGAATTAATAAATGTTGATGTGACCTTTGTACCACATTGTATTGTATCGTGAATTGAAAAAAAATATTTGAATTGCCATCTAGTAAATATAATTTCATTTCGTCTAAGAAATTATTTACTGTTTTCCTTTTTGCATCTAATTGGTCGTATTGATAGATGCCATAGGCTTACCACATAAGGTTCGTTTTCACGTGACATTAAAAGTCATGGCATTTCATGCCACGACAGTGTGACACTTTTTTGTGAATGTTTTCATACAATTCAATGTCACGGCATTTTGTTACTGTTCAAAATGGAGTCGAGTGAGGTGGTTGTAGCTGCTGATCGTGAAATTATTCAGCTAGAAAGCAACAGAAAATGGAATAAGAAAGAGACATAGGCGTTGTTCATATTCATTTAAAAACTTTGTAATATCAGACACAGTTGCTTTTTCAGCCTCCACGATAGCACGTATATTAAATATATACATGGTGTCCCGTAAATGCCAATAAAGTTTTAGGTAGCAGCCTTCTTCAACCTCTTAAGATCCCAAAATTGAAAACACGAATGTTCCAAAGTACATATATTTGTCACCCAAACCAGAAAAAGAAATTTAAACTTGGCAACGCTGCTGCAGGCAAATACAAAATTGTTCGAATACAGGAACTAAAGTATCATAAGAAATCAAAGATTTATCAATTTTATTGCAGTGATATTGGACCATATAAAATTGTCAAGACTTGAAAGAATTGCTGACAACTAATTTCATCGAATTTATCAGTACACCCAAGACTTGCATGTGTGTCATATCTATTTTTTGGCAAGAATTCAATTTTTAACAGCATCTTATCTTTAGAAAGAGAAATCTAACAGTTGTGTGTTTTATCAAAGGTAATTGTTGTTTCAACAGATTGATTGGTTGAATTGGTAATGGCTTTATTTGGATTCGATTCTTTGTTTTCTGTTTATTTAGTGTTAATGACCACTTGTACAAGAAAACTAAGCTGAGGAGAAATTTTCTTTTTGCAGATTTGCAGTAAGCACTCATGGAAGAATAGATGTTTACCTGAAAATGTATTGGCATTCACGGGACACACTGTATAAGTAATATACTATATTGTAATATAAAAATATAAAACTTTCCCCGACACAGTTTGCTGATGTCGTGACTATTTGACAATGCAGTTTGGGTTACGGTCAAGCATACGACTTCAAAAATGTCATGAAAAAGCAAACAATTTTGATGCTGTGACACTGAAGTCATGACAATACATTAAATGTCATAACAACGCAACTTTTAGTTTTCACGATGACAAAAGTCATGACTTTTAGTGTCATGACCGTAAAAGTCACGAAAAAATGTCACATGAAAACGAACCTTTAAGCTTAAGATATTTAGCTACTAATTTTGATGTATCATAGGAATTTCGATCAGGAGTCGGAAGTCTCCATGGCTTTACACAGTGCCTCACCCAAAGCTCGCTGTATTAACTTTAATTGTTTTTAATAATCTTATTTAATTTCCAAAATGGAAAAACAAACGAAACTTCTTAAATTCAATTAAATTTCCTAAAAATACGAGAGTATCAGAATTGTTAGTTTAAAACTGCAGAAAGATCTAATGAAATGGAGAGAATAAAAACCAAAACTAGAACATCTACATAACTGTATTGACCATTTTACATTTTTTTTTAAATTATAAAAAACCTAAAGAAGCTAGCGAGTTAGAATCCGGCATCTTTTATATATCAGATCAGGACTATTACATACTTCAGCTATTAATCTAAAAGAAATCCAAAGCAATTGCTTCTTATTCCATTTCTTTGGCTGTATTAAGCTCTAGTAGGGTTTAACTTTGATTACTGTATAAATAATGGCATCTATTATCATTTCTCATCCTTTTTCATTGAATCTATCAAGTCTTCATTCTCAAATATTTTTACTGAAAGTTTGCCGGGACTATGGAAAATATACTATGTGTTTATACACAAACATGATAAAATCAGCTACTTTGATATTCTCTATGCTTGGGCTTCAGATTTCCAATTTCTTTGAGAATCTCAATTTTAGAAAATGTCTTACATATATTTCACGAATCAGAATTAACCTGCACTTTTTTTCCTTGAGCTATATTAGGATGCTCTGGTCACTGGCAGAGTAATATTAATGTGGAAAGTAATGACTGACTTGTAAAGTTGCTAAATGGTAAATTGCATTTATTGATGAATTCACTAGCTTCGGATGGTGAGATTAGTAAAGGATAACAGCAGTCAACAAAGGGCAACAAGTTGCGTCAGAAGACGAAAATGCGTGTTCTTCAAGCAGCTTAAACTCTTTGTGGTACAAAGGTCAGGGACAGCTCGAACTATTTGTCTAGGGATAATACCATTGTGATTAGTGATTATCCGTCTTCTCGTACGAATTGAAGTCGCTATTGATACTTTCACCACAGTGTCGTGGTAAGTCCCTAGATAACCCAAACATCTATTTGCGGGGAAGCTGTATGATGCTTATAAGAATGAAAAATCTTTTGCTAACTGAATAACAGAGAAGCACATGTGTGACTTTCAGCTTAGTAATATCACCAGTCAGTGTGATTCAGATACCATACAGGGAGTTTTCTAACAGGAATTAATAGAATTAGAATGGATATATGTTCTGAGTGATAGAGAAGTATCTTGTTTTCCACAGCAATAGAGAAATCTAGTCGAATTGGACATTTTCAGCAAACTGATGATTTTACCTAAGGCTCACTGTTAGACTTACTTACTGACTGACTTATTTTTTAGGAATTTGATATCAGTCTGGTGTGTTTTTGTTTTCAAGGGGACTTACAATGAATTATTTTTTGAATAAATTTAATTGTGAATCAAAGTTAGCTTAACTGTAATTAGAAAAAAAGTAAAAAGTGAGATAAATCTCAATTCTCTGTTTGAATCATTGAGATCCTGGAAGAAACCGAAGGAGTAATCAGAAACAGTGCTGTTCATGTTAACACTAAACTATCAACATAATTTGCTTAATTTTGTTTACCCGAAGCTATCAAGTTAAGCAAAATCAAATCAACGTCAATTTAAACACCGAAGGTAGCTGGGCCTTAAAATTGTCTCCTATTTAGCCAGTCGAATGGAATTTTATGGTAGAGCGGATAATCAGAATGAATGCACGCAGGCTATACTATGGTTGCATTGAATGCAGTACACAATCTCTTCGGCTTCTAGTACTTGTTGTGTTGATATGATGGTTCCTGATGGCTTGGTATCCAGCGTTAGTTAGTTTAAACGTAGCCGAGCGCATTGTGGAAGGGATCATCTCGCAAAATAAAATAACTAGTGAAAATACTAAAAGCAAATGTTGATAGAAAAGGTTCTTTTCAGAGTTTCGCATTGGAAACTCAAACAATAAAAAAACAAGAGCCAGTATGTATTCTGGTGGCGAATGCATGTGTTTAGAGGAGAGTGGAATTTTTGGAGGTTGGTTATATGAAGGAAGGAGGGAAATGAGGTTGTAGAAATAACCAGGAAACTTGTTGGGGGTGTTTGAATTTGTTTTTGAATCTGAGAAGCTAGCGATCTGAAGATGTTTGAAAGATGTCGGTGATAGAGGGATTCGAGAGAAGCATCCTGTTGGTGGCTGTCACGGATCACCGAGAGAAGGGAGACGCTTGGCCAGTAGAGGGTAGACGAGAGAGCAACACCGAAATACACGGTCAGTGTTGGAGAGAGGTTGATACGTGTGCTGAATCTAATATCTTAGGTGAGACCAAGATGACAAAATACGGTGATATGGGTGTTTTTAGGATTAAGCTTGAAGCGCTACAGCCGGAATAAGACCTATAGACAGGAAACTAGGAACACTAGATCAAAGTGTTCTGTTGTCATATTGAGAAATTCGAATTTAAAAAATGTCTTGACAATAAAAGGTGAATAATACAAGGGATAGCATGGAGCCATGGGAGACAGACGCCAGTACATGCGAAAAAAAAACTGTTGATAGTTCTGACAAAGCTATCAAAAATTCGAGTGTAAATCTATAGCTTCATCAGGAATTTGTATTATTTGAAGGAAAAAGTTATATTGTGTGTACTCACTGTTTGTTTTTGTTCTTGTTTTCTTCATTTTCATTTCCAATGTCATGCACTTCAGGAGCTTTTTCTTTCCCTTGTACATTGAGTCTCTGGATTATTACTCACCATAATAATCAAATAATTTACATAATCGTGCGCTCTTGCATTTGGACGAGATTTATTAATAAATTTAGTAATAAATTTCTTGAACTTCATTTTTCTCAGCTAGCTGCTTATCTTCTAAACTTAAAAGATGTCGGTATCACCGTTTAAAATATCGATCACTAGTACTTTTGCTGTTCACATTAGCAGGAGCTTCATTTTAGGAAGAGTACTGATCTTGTCTGTTCCATACAGTTGTTTTTTTGAGACTGTACAGAACTAATTTTTGAGGTTATAGTATTCTAAATAATCGTTGTTTAGAGTGATTGCTTTAAAGATCTAAGGCTGTAAATTTAATTTTTATATCGATTCTGCAAGAAGCGTTGGATACCTTTCTACAAAATGTGTCTCTTTACGCTGTTAATTAACGAAATAAATGCAACTCATGTTTTAACATGTTTATGCATTATAATTGCAATTTGTAAGAGTTATAAACTGGCCAGTTTGTACGGAGGTATTAAAAAGAAAAACAATAAGAAGGAATCATAGCTATAGAAGTAGTACGTATGCGCGTATACATTCTTCAATCGTCCATTCTATAGAATTCCGTCTGCTGCTTCCGTTCAAGGTGATCATGGACTATGTGCAGTCAGACATAAAGAATGTGTACAGACTGACAATGCACCTGCTGCTTGCCAAGATAAAGATGGATGGATGCATATTTTGCATATGAAACTAGAAGAAGAATTTATTTTGCTGTTGGATAAAACCGACCGGACTGGACTAGGTGCAAAAAACATTTGGAATTTTTAAAAATTTATTGTGACCAAAAAGAAAAGAATAAACTTAAGATTACTATGTAAGGTATAGACATTTATTAGCATTTTACAACTACAATTGAAAATAATCATTAAAATTTAAATTTTAACCTCATTCTATGGGTCAATGGCCTGATGTATATTGTAAGAAATTTTGCACCTTTTGCTTCCACTTATGAGCTACATGACAATATAATGTTCAAAAAAAGAAAATTAGCATATGCGCACCCTGTTTGTAATAAACTAATAAAAATACAATGTAAATGCAAATATACTGTATGTCCAAAAAGATCTCTAGAAGCTTTTTTTTTCTTCTAGATATATTAATTAAGAATAATATTCTTGATTAAAAGGTAAAATTATATTAATCAAACTTTGTATTGAAACGAACGAATTGTTTGAAAAGAGGCGTGTTTTGAATTCCCCCGTTACATTTCTATTTTAATTCAAATATCAAATCTGCAACAGAAATGATGCAATATAAAATAAACAACAGATCTAAATGAGAATCCGCGAACGTTGATGGTGGAAATATCTACATACACACAATAGTACTCATTGAATTACAAATCAATTTTATAAATATTCATTTTAATAATAAAATATTTTATTTTAAAAAAATCTGAAACAATAAATTTCAGTTATCAAAGAATAAAAATATCTGGATTGTTGTTTTATACAAATCGTTTTTTCTACCATGAAATATTTCTCACGAAATATATAGTTATGTATTCAAAAACATTTTTTTTATGAGCTAACAAGTCGTAAATATCTAAAAATTCTATAGCGCGAGATTTCTCTGGTTTTGTTGAGGTTAAGTTCGTTTTAGCACCTCCCATTGTTACATACAAATAACACAATAGAGCATGGTAGCTTTTCAAAAATGTATAGGTCTAAGTCCTAAGAAGGAAGCTATAAAATGTCTTATTGTAGGTGTGGAACGCGTAAAGAATTTGTTGCAGAGGCGTGCTGGTTACATGGCTTTTTTTAGGTAATTTTATAATAGAGGCCACGGTCATAATAAATTCTAGGTTTTCATGTCAAGATATGTATTTCGTTACAAACTAAACAGTACGTATCTCAATACTGCTTGGGGTTACTTAATGATTTCGTGACGTTAAAAACAAATGAAGGGAAAACTTTTATTATTATTGTGGTAAAAGTTAGAAAGTTATATATTACAGTGGCGTGCCATAGATTGTGAAAGTAGTGATAATGACTATATAAAAATATAATGAGAAAAATAGTATTAAAGGTTATAAGATTAGATTCTAAAATTGAAATATGAAAAATAAATTAATGCAAGTTGAGAAAAAATATTGAGTGAAATAAATAATAGTATAACTTCACTGTTAATTCATTTATTTATCTGACATTCTGAGTGGTTCCCTTTTCATGTTAACAAAATAAAAAAAGTGTTTACAAGATAGGATCATACTTTATACGTAAGGGCATTTTCTTACAAATAAGAATATAAAACGAAGTCTTTTGTATCTTTTAGAAAGCAAGGGTTTTTGATGCTTGGATTTTTCGATATCCTGTATCGACAACAAATTGAATTTTCTGATATCTCTTTTTCATTTTTATCTTTTATTCAGAATTTTACATATGGGTATCCATCTTGGACTAAAGTTATTTTTATTTGAACTCTTGAAAATATTTATTTTTCTTTAAATATGTGAAAGTTAAAATTTTCTCAAAAACATACAGTAACTTTTGTAAACAGTAAATGGAAGAAAATTGCAGTACCTAACCAAAGATTTTATTGTGTTTTAGGAAAAGAGAAATACAAAAAAATGCAGAAACGTGGGTTGACATGAAAGCTTGAAATATTTATTTCTGATTTTATAAAAATTGAGTTCATCTAATCAGGTTAACCTACGCATTAAATGCCTTCAATAAATTTGGAATTTTTTAATGGTTTAGTATTGTAACATCTTTAACTTGTATAATACAAGAGAAGTCGTTTGTAATTAAGCATAACTCAGATCCCGACTCTATTATCTCTTAACTTGCATAATAAAATGAACACTTGAGTATTATTTTAATAGGATCAAAGCAATTTCAATATTCAGATGTTAATTGTGTCTTGATAAAGAACAATAAAGAATGACCAAGTTAGCGTTGACGATTCGTTGCAGTCTACGGCAGAAACCATAACGAAACAATTTTTGTAACATTTTTCTCTTTTTCTGCAGAAATAAAAGATCGAATCAGAAACTGACTTTTGAAATCAAAGACGAAAATGGAAATGGATCAGATGCTTAAACAGACTCCACGTTCCTGACGTAAGAGAAATCAACTCTGAACGTTCCATTTCATTCCTTTCACCCCTACCGAAAAGTAACAATGTTTGTTTGACTGATAATCTAATCAAGGCGAGAAGCCTGTTGATATTAGTGAGCTTATGTCTTTCTTCAGTAAGGATTCAGCTTCTAAAGATATCTTCGCCACTCGCATATTCCTTTTGGATGATTTAATACAGAACTTTTGAGTTCTTAATGGTCTAATAAAGTTTGAAATTTTTAAATGTACAGTTTGGTGTGTTTTGACCATCAGTCAGATCGTTTATTCTTTGAGGAGTCCGTCTAGTAAAACATAAAAGAAGTTCAAATCTTGACGTTTTTATCTCTCTTACTCCGTTGCATTCTGGAAACCTAACGAATTTTACAGCTTTCTTTGCTACAAATTCCTTTCTTCTTTTCGCATATTCATGTAGAAGACAGATCTTAAAGGCCACCACATTAACGGAAAACCAGGCAGTTTCTTGCTTATTACCAATAAAATGTTTTTCCGTGTTTTCAGAAGTCTCTACTGCCTATTTCCTTATCGTGGTGAAGCAAGAATGGCGACTTACAGAAATCGCGACATTAGTAATCCCTTCAGACTATCTGGATAGGGTTCATCTGAGTGTTTTCTCAAAAATATACCTCGTAAAGTGTTTGATTTCTAGCAAACGAATCTTTCTTCCTTGCACCAGGTTAGCCTTTTGTTCTAAAATTCTACGTTGTTCTTGAGCCGAAAACCGAGCAATTTGTTTATTCACTTTACCAGCTAAATGAAAATGTGCTTTATTATGAGAGATGATTAAATCATTTGGTTATAGATTTTACAAACCAAACCTTTGTATAAAATTCGTGACGTCCAACGCTGAGTTCTTCGTACTTTGGATCACTGCTTGCCTTACAATTGTTTAATTGTTTATACTCTAAAAAAAATTACAACGTTGTCTGTAGTTTGAAATGTACGATACTATTATTCAAAATTAGATGGGGGGGGGGGTACCCAGCTACCTGGAACATCTGAAAATTCTGGAACAGTAGTTAGGAAATTTCTTTGTTCCAGTAAAAATGTTAGAAAAATTCAGGAGATTTGTTCAAGAACCAAACAGGCAGGTAAAACTGGAAGAAATTTGTCAGCGCGGTGTAAGAAGGAAAAACAAAAAATTCCAGGAACTTGGATTGAGATTGAACTTAAAAATCATGAATCATATTCATAGATGGCTAGACTTTATCTGATTTAGGTATAGTTTTACTTAAATCATACCATCTATCTCACTATTTCCATCATGTTCCTCTGCTTTGTTTTTCTCTGCCTTAAGTCTCAACTTCTAGACGTCTCTTCTTTTTTCTTTAATTTTCTTAAACTCTTCTTTTTCGTGCTCGAATCTTTTTTTCCTACTCTCTTTTTCCTCTTGTTTCCAGTCTCGAGGATTAGAAACGACCGCGTCATTACTGGAATTGCTTGGGTTGTGATTGACATTAGTGTCATTACACATGGCATTAACGGCATTACTCATGGTATTAGTTCCAATTTAGTGGCATTACTTATTAATTACAACTGAATTTATTCATTTTCTATTTTAGATGCTCCTCTCTGCTGATACATCTTTTCGATTCTTTCTTGTCCTAGAACTAGTCACCTTCTGAAACGAGCTAAATACAAACACCAGTCGAGTTTCGCTCTCTATTAACTTTCTAACGAAATACGAACCCCGATAGGGCTCCACCTTCAACGCTGAACCAATGACGAACTTTTTTTCCATTAACTTTCTTTAGAGAGCTAAATTTCAACACGGGTCGGGCTCCGCCCTCCAACGATTCATTTACTAGGGCATAGAATCGAGTGCTGTCCTTCATTAACCTTCTTAAGAGAGCTAATTACGAACACGAGACGGGCTTCGTACTCTATTAACTTTCTTACGAGAACTATAATCTGGATACGGGCAACATGTGACTTATTCTCGATTTCTATTCTTTATCAGGAGACTCACGAAAGTTCACCTGTCGAATTTTTATTTATTAATCTAGAAATCACTTTCCTATCAATGCCAACTAAGATATAGAAAGTTTGTCAAAACCACAAAAGGTGATCAGTGATATTTGGACACAGAAAAAAATTTGATTGTTGGTGTCCGAATCGCTCTTCGCTAGTAATGAAGAAAATTTCATATCAATGTATCATTCACCTGTTCTCAGGAAGAAACGTAACAACCCTATGTAACTGTTTGCCATGCTGAATGGAAAGTTACAGTGCCCACAGAGTTCGTACGATTTTCTTTGTGGAATTACTTTAAGTACAGAGTTTACCGTAATCGTCTCTACATTATTGAAGACCTAAAGAACACAGCATTAGAATAGAAATTATAAATTAAATGCTAAGAGGACTCACGGCAAACGTGCAGTCAGAGTTAAAGGAGTGTTTAGAAGGAAGAGGGTGTCGCCTCATAGATTTTGTTCCTTTAGTGTTTTAAATCATCTTCATTTATTTATGACGTTCTATGTACTATTTTTTTCAAACTCTTCACATGGCGGAGCGAAATAGCAAACTTATACATTTCTCTTCAAAAAACTTAGAAAGCCACGTTTACTTAGGTTTTCAAATACAGCGTGTTCTGGCCTCTCCGTACTTACTTACGTCCACACAGAGTCAAGTGTAATCTATGCATGCCTGGAAACGGAACAAACCTCTTATCAGATATTAAAGTTCCTTTGATCTGTTCGTTGAACTCTCAATTTTGATGCCTATAACATAGAAAGAAGAAATTATTTTAAATACAGCTCTCTTCTTATAGTGGCCTTTCACCTACAAGTGACTACAATTGGTGGATGATTCAAGAAAGATCTAGGAATTACATAAAATGCACCCGCATGTCACCCACTTTGAATTACCAGGCTCTCGATAACTAGAATCGCAAAATGTAATTTTGAAAAGTCAAAAGTCAAATTTTGATCTTTTTCTCTTTGTCAAGTTTCTGGAAATGAATGCATCTATGTCTCTCACCACAATAAAACAATCTGAACATTTTAGTTCGTTTGAATCATGAACAGAATACATAAAATGAAATACTTCTAGCTTGTCATGGAGCAAATTTCCGTACTGATTATATTAAAGAGAATAAACTGTAAATATGTAAATTTGATTGTGACAAAGACCACTTGACCATTTTCAATGGAACTTTGGTTTAGGAAGATTTTGTCAACAAGCTCTAGTTATTAGCAAACTTAAATTGTGCCAGTGTTTTGGCCATTACTTAGCTAGACACTTAGGCATATTTCTGCGATGAAAGTTCACTGTTCATGTTTGCCTTAAAAGTGGAACCATCATTTTTGGTAATAACACTTGATGATAAAAGTAGGGTTGGGTCTAAATACATTTTCTGAATGTCTTGAACTTATCACTGATATAGTTTTCCCTGAGGTAGTACGTATTCGTGATGCGCAGAGAAGTTACAGTTACTAGATGTGGCAATAAGAACTAAACTATTGGCAATTAAATTATTCTATTAATCTCGAGAGAAGTTACGTCAGAATACTTCCAGACGCCAGTTTTGATGTCAATGAACGCAAATAAATAAAATAGCCTAAAAACAGCCAGGTCACGATGTTTGGAAAGCATTTTCTGCATTTTGGAACTTGCTTTCTCTTAAATCAAGATTGAGAACTTGATCCTTACAGTCCAACTGGAATAAACTCGACGTGGGCCGGAAAGAAAAACCCGGTAACATTTTTGATTACTCTGGAAAGCTCGACAGGCCCTATTTAGATGTGGAAACTTCGATACTTTTTAAAACTCAAGTGTCGGGCCGAGCTGCAAAAAGGTCCGATCAAGATGGTTAAATAGTAAAAATGCAATGTCAGTTCTCTTGTCCAATTCCAGTGTGCCATGCCTGTTCCGCCTTTTGTTGTGAATTGTTATCTGACCGTCCTGGGGCGTATATTGAAAAACCCCTATTAACGGGTTTAATATTTTTCGATAAAGGTTTCATTGAAATTGGTTGGGGCAGCTGGAGCAGCGCCAGTTTCGTGAAAGCCAATTTTATCTATTTTCCGACCTATAATATGTTTTTGCAAGGCCCGAAGGGCCCATCTAGGCGAACGACAAAATATGTGTCGACTTATTCTCGATGTAGAATCGTCAGTAAAAATTTCATCGATATGGCTTTGATTTTTTTTACAAGATGATTTACACTCAAACTGAGGGCTTTAAAAATCTTAACAGAAACTAGTATTACAACAAGGCGATGAAAAGGTTCAGAATATGTAGTTTCTACGATCTTCTCCTATAAGCGCAGCTTTTCTAGATTTCTTCAAAACTTGGCATCCCAAAACAAAGTTTTTGTCAGACTTTGATGGAATGAGAGCCATACCATCTGGTCGCTTGCCATCGCCACAGTAAACCCCAACGGGTTCAGTAAAGATATCAACAGCAAGTGCGCTTAATTAAGTCATCAAGCCACCTGTGGCAAGATAATCTTTCGGCACTTCTGTGGCAGCTCAGGCGGTTGTAACCGTAAACAATATCAAGTGCATTCGTGAGAATACAGACAAATTGATCTGTTCTCAAGGAGATGACAATACAGAAAGTAAATCATCTAAATGAACGCCTAATTAAGTAGATGAACATTCGTTTAAGCAAGCATTACTTTTGGGTTTTTGTTTGTTACTAGATTAGAAAATCCAAGCAAAGATATTAAACATTTGTGGATATAAGAGAGCAAGAATGTTGTTTCTTGTTTATCTGATTTTTTTTAATTATCTTAATTTGCTCAATAGCGTCTAGCACGTCCTCAAAGAAATATAAAGTTTTTGTACATTCACTTCCACTGATCCAACACATGTTTTTCAACAGTGTAACACATTGTCAGAAACAGTCATAAATGTTGCAAAATTTGAGATTTGGAGATACAAAGCCAGTCCTAACAACGTTGGTTGTAGCTGTTGGTCACCCTCTTTTACACCGTTTTGATGTATTTTAACAAAATTTAGCGCCATCTGTTGGTTCGCCAATAGTGAACTAAACTCGTAAAGCTTGTTGGTTATAGACTTTTTCTCAACTTTATTGTGCTTCTGATACGAGCCATTAAATCTTCTAACCCATTCCACAGTGTTGCCAAATAGTAACGCATAATATTTTAATAGGACAATAATAATTTTAGTAATTGTAACAATATATCTATGTTGGTAGTGGAAGAAATATTATCTACTTATGATTTTATTAGATTCATTAACTATCATATGATGAATATTTTCTGTGACCTTACTAAATACATTTGTTTACAGTATATTGAAGTTTTTTTTTATTTTTTGATTGTTATTATAATTTACTTCAATAATTTCATTTGTCTCTAAAGTCCTTTCATTTGATTGAGTCAATTTAATATTCACAAAATGATTGTGGTTGGAGATAGTGGTTTTCATAAAAAAAAATCATGACAAGTGCATGAAAAACTATGGATGCAAATCTTGCAAAATGAGCATGCTAAACGGCAGCAACAAAAATTAACATTACTGTTATCAACATTAATATCTACATTTCTTGACACTGTGTGGTCAATATCCTTGGAAGATGCAGAGTTGACTAACCAGTAATTAAGTCCTAATTCTTTTATGTCTGATGATCGATGACGTAAATCTATATCTTGGATATGAGTTGTGGTTTTACTCTTTGTTGCTTTAATAATTCGATCTATCGTTTTAGCTAGAATAAACTTCAATAATGTATTTATACCTTTGTCAAGCCTTTTTGTTACCTTTTCGTCTAGATGGAAGTATTCTATGCTTTTTTATATGCTTTCACAATGCATATTGGTATTTACACCGCAATTTATGCAGGAAGAATATGCCCATTGCTTACAATCATGCGCGTAATTATCATAAAAATTTTTTGCAAAGCTTTGTGTCTCGACATCTTCCTACAGAAAATTTACTATTCTTTGAAATTGCTGCAAAAATTCATGTGCATTTGAACACTCATGAAGTACTTCGATGGTTATACATACTCTTCTCACGATTTGCCACTTTTGGGATGCCAATATAATTGATTTTGAGCTGAATCCATTATTTTTTCCCGGGCTAAATAGAATACTGTCGTAATGTCAGTCAAAGATATTTAGTTTATTTCGTATTATTTAAAAAAAAATTTTAAACTTCCGTATCTTTTCTGTTTGTAAACAGACATGCTACAGGATAACCCTCACCGAATTTATCAATAACTAAAATTGAAAAATACAGACTTACCACGAGTTCAGAATTCCAGAAACCTTACAGCTCCATAAAAAGTGGAATCGAAAAAACAAAATACCTTCATTAATTCACGCTTCCCAAGTTCTCTTTTCTTTTATTTAAAAGACAAAAAAAAATTAATAAGAAAATTTTGAACAACTAGTTAAGCCAGTGAGGAGTTCCTCGGAATACATTTAAGTCAAATAAAATTAATCCAACTGTAGTTATAAGGAACAGAATAAAGATGTTGAGATAGTAGAACAGGTGTCCCAGATGTGCAACAATTACGCCAGCACCGTCCTTCAGGATCAACCAGAGATTCACTTGAATGGAGGAAAACCCACATCGGACAATATAATGGGGGAACAGAACGGAATCTTGAGCCCTCGCCACATTCCCTAGCAACCAATCCGGTGTTGTATAAAAAAACAATCTTCAGCCACCGAACCTTAAATCTCAGGTGCGGGAGACAAGCTAAGAAACAAAGAAAAATTAAAAAAACCTAGAAAAGTAAGAACAAAGCCCGCTTATCCTCGCTGAGTCGAGTCTTGTCACAAACTCATAAAAATACGCAGCCCTTTCACAAACACTACGACGCACTGCATCGGCGACGAATTCCGCCCCACGAAATTTGTCTAAACGCAAAGCGTAATTTAAACACCTCAGGAACGAGCTCGCACCAACGGAAATTCCGATTCTCGAAAATTAAAAATTTAACTAAACAAGAGGCAACTAGGAGATGTAATTTCTGATAACCCACGCTATGATCAAGTAGCGAAGATTAAAGTAGCAACCGATAAAATCCCAAGTCTCACAAGAACATAGTTGTAAATTACAATTAAATAGAAATGAATCCTAATAAGTTTAACAAATGACCAGGTATAGACATCGGAAGTTCAATTCATTTTGGCAAAACCAAAAACAGAAGATCAACCACACATGGGCTACCTTTAGAGAAATGAACAAGTAAGAATTTACATAACCAAATTACACTTGACACCTTTTTCCAATATCAAAATAAAACGTAGGGAAAGTTGCGAGGTAATAATTAAAGGTGAAATCAAATGTGTGACCACGAAATCGTGATAAAGTTCAATCCTTATCAATTAGCTAACATGATCCATACTGAAGTAAAGCAGAAATACAAGCCACAGCTGTGAAAGTGCAACATACTGCGACAATACAATTAAGAGGTTGTAAGGATTATACTACCATAAATAAATTAGAAAAAATCATCAACCGTAATTGATTAACAAAATGTAGAAAAACTACAACAGCAGTTAATCAGTCTCTTAGTGTGAACTCACCACTATCAAAAAATCCTCTCCAACGAGAGTAAATTCGTCAGAACTATTTATTGATAAGCTATGGAGCACTGGGCTGACGATGTTTGTGAAGAAAATTGTAATGCCACGAAAGCTGAATACTTGAGAACATATTTAGACGATAGGCTAGACGGTGGAGAAAGAAAGGTCAAGTGATTTCAGAACAAATTAATGCTGGTAGTCTACGAACTCGTCTTAATCCTGAACAAGAAGAACAAATATTACAAAGTGTTTCTGAAGAACCTGGAAGTAGTAAAAGAGGAGTTCCTTTTCCACTTTCGTACTGTTCAGTCGTTAATGCTTATCAAAGTCGCATTAACTACTGCAACTGGCTACTACGATAGATCGACCTGAACTTTTTTTCATAAGCAAATATTGTGGATTGACGAAACCATTTTCTCAAGAGACGACATTTTTCTTCTTCTCCTTCTTCAGTCTTCGTTCATCCAGTATTGGATATATTTAGGCTTCTTCTAGTTGTTTCCATGCTTCTCCGTTTGCAGCCTTTCTCATCCGTCTCTAGTTTTTATTGGTCTCCAGAAAGTTACTTTACTTGACCATCTATCCTTATCTTGCCTTGTTAAGTGCCCAGTTCATTGCCACTCGAGTTTTGCTATTCTCTCCATAATATCAGTTACTCTAGATCTGCGCAATATTTCACTGTTGCAAATTTTATCTGTCAAGGTGATTTCCAACATGGCTCGTTCCATGGTTCGTTGAGTAACTCTTAGTTGCTCTGCTATTCTTTCTATTATCGTCATAGTTTCCAGAACGTATGTTGCAGCTATCATAGGCCTTTCGCTTTAGATACATTAGTATATTTTTATCCCTTAGGATGTAATTAAACTTGCGGAATGCTACCGATGTTAGACGAGTCCTTCGTTTAATTTCGATGGTTTGATTTCTTTTGCCGTTTTTAATTGTGTGCCCAAGGTATATGTATTATTATTCCGCCTTTTCTCGGATGGTGTTATCTATGATAATATTGTCTTGGCTGTTACTTATTATTTTTGTTTTGTTAAGGTTCATTTTTAGTCCTTTTTTTTTGAATTTTTGTTTAGGTCAATTAGCATTGTATTTACGAGGGTGGTCTGAAAAGTTTCCGACCTAACAAAGATACAAGGCATTTTTTCTGAAATTTTTTTTTATTTTTCAACATAGTCCCCTTGTAACTCTATACACTTCTCCCAGCGATGCTCCCATCTCTGTAACCCGTCCAAATAGTACTCGGCATTTTTCTCTGCAAAATAATTGTTCACGAAGGTGATTGCCTCTTCATTTGACGAAAATCTTTGTCCTCCGAGCGCAATTTTTAGATGAGGAAACAAAAAGAAGTCGCTTGGGGCTATATCTGGTGAGTAAGGCGGATGGTCAAGCAGTTCAAACCGTAATTCGTGGATTTTCGCCATGGCAACCGCTGAGGTGTGAGACGGTGCGTTGTCTTGGTGAAACAGGATTTTCTTTTTCTGCAAATGTGGCCGTTTTTTGCAAGTTCTGCCTTCAGCTTGTCAAGTAATTATGCATAGTATGCTCCTGTAATGGTTTTTCCTTTTTGAAGATAATCGATTAAAATAACTCCATGACTATCCCAAAAAACAGTCGCCATCACTTTCCCAGCCGAAAAAACTTTGAACTGTATTTTTGTTTCGGGCGTATAATGGTGTATCCAAGTTTCATCTACAGTAATTAATCGACGCCAAAACTCGGATTTATTTCGCCTAAACTGCGCCAAAAGAGCGTTGGAAATATTCATTCGAACACGTTTTTGGTCTAACATGAGCAAACGCGGCACCCAACGCGCGGACAGCTTTCTCATGCCTAAATGTTGATTTAATATGTGACGAACACGTTCTTTTGATATGTTCATAACCTCTGCTATCTCTCTCACTTTAATTCGGCGGTCGTCTAGCACCATTTGGTGAACTTTGGCGATGTTTTCGTCGGTAGTTGCAGTTTTTGGACGTCCCGAACGTTCATCGTCTCCCAAGCTCTTACGGCCACGTTTAAATTCAGCAGCCCAAAATTTCACTGTGGTAAATGATGGTGCAGAGTCCCCCTACACAGAATCCAACTCATCTTTTATTTGCGAAGGCGTATTGCCTTTCAAAAACAAATATTTAATGACAGCTCGATACTCGATTTTGTCCATTTTCACAAAAAAAACTCACATCAACTCACTCAAACGACTGTTACATAAAAACTGCGCGTCCAAAATGGCTGAAACTTTGGTGAGTAACTGTCAACAGATGAACAACGAAATTCAGTAGCTTTTATTTACGAGTGCTGCCATCTTCACGTTGAGGTCGGAAACTTTTCAGACCACCCTCGTAGCTTTTGGATGTCTGTACTTATCAAGACTATGTCGTCAGCAAACCTCAGATGACTTAGGTATACTGCGCCGACCTTGAGTCCTTTTTCCTCCTAATCTAGTTGTTTGAATACGTTTTCTGGGGGAAATGATGTCAGCCTGTCTAACATCTTTGCCGAGGGTAATTTTTTCTGTTTCTATATCATCATCTATTTTTATTTGAAGGGTAGCTCCGTCATAGATATCCCTGATGATAGCAGAATATCTGGAATCAATTCTATCGTCATCCATTTCATTTATAAATGTCTATGTTTCAATACTATCAAAGGCGTTATGATAATCAATAAATGCCAGATGCAACGAAATATTGTATTCTGTTGTTTTTTCAATAATTGTTCGAACTGTTTGTTTACGGTCGATAGTACCAAATCCTTTTCGGGATCCGACCTGTTCTGTTGGCTGGTATGAGTCTAGCTTCGCTGTTAGTTGATTTGTTATGATTCTAGTTAATAGTTTGTAAAGATGTGATAGTAGACTTATAGGTCCGTGGTTTTTTATATTGTGCTGTTTCCTTTCTTATACAGTAGAATGATTTTGGCATTTTTCCACGCTTTTGATATTTTTCCTTCCACTAGACATCCATTTAGTGGTAATTTTATTGCTTCTCCAAGAGCTGTTCCTCCCATTTTCAACATCTCTGCTGTTATACGATCTTCGCTAGGAGCTTTTCCATTTTGCATTTGGAAGAGGGCATTACTGATTTCAGATCACGTTATTTCAGGCAAATTTTCTGAACTACTTTGAGAACATGCTCTTCAGAGTTTTTAGGGTTTGGTTGAACTGACATATACAGTTTTCTCGTAGAATTCTTGAATATCTACGACATTTTTAGTTGTCACAATATGCATCAGTGAGCTCACAAAAATCCACATTGTATGAGACCGTCTGGAAACCAGGTCAGATTCTCTTTAAATGTTTGGATGGGAGTACTAGCAGGTAACATTATTCGACTTGGCTTTTTACCACAACGCCTGAAAGGAGAAAATTATTTTAGTTCCTTAATGAACTGATGGACGATTTTTCCCTCAATCTATGACATGGACCGATCTGGACCAGCTCATTATGTCTATAACGTTAGCGAATGGTTGAACGAAAATTTTCCTAGGCGTTGGACAGATTCTATTTCGTAGCCCCCGATTTGAATCCTTTGGATTTTTTTGTTTGGGGTTTTCTGAAGGAAAAGGTTTACCAAACACCTCCAGAAAACTTACAAGACCTACAAGCACGAATAATGGGCAGTATACAATTAATGCATTACCGTTGGGAGCAACCGCCTGCCTGGAAGCTAACGGAGGACAATTTTAACATTGAACATTATTTTAAGTTTAGTTTTTACGATCATTTGGTTACTAGATCTTCATAGTTATTGTTTATATATGCGTCCTATGTTCTAACTCAGGACGTTCAATAAAAAAAGTCACCTTCTGAACACATTTGTAATTAAAACCTTCGCTGAAAGTATTAGCTGTTTGCAATTTAAAGTTCATATAGTTAAACGCAACTCCATTTACTTACAGAAAAGCCATCAAACCAAATCGTGATACAAACAAGAAAAATTTTTTTGGAATTTAGATTGGCTGTATATAACTGGACCAAGCTAGTGATTTATTTTAATGTTTATGATTTCAAAAATATTTGCAGAATATCCACAATCATTTCTAAATTAACCTGTAAGAATGTCGCTATGATATATTTATATGAAAAAAATATTAAATTGAATGTTATAGAGACAAACCCCGTAATTGATATATTGCAACAGAAACAGGTGCTCGTGAACTAGTCAAGTTGGTTCATCTCCGCTGATAGGTCGTCGGTTGATCGTGGGAACGTGCGCTTTGGAATTCTATTTGTAACCTGTACAAGAACTGATTCCACAACAGAAAAAATGTGCGGTTTGCTTTTTTAGATCATTATTTTTATTAATTTACTTATAGATTCCTCTTCATTATAACGGTTTTCTATTCTTCGACTATTTTTATACCATAACGAGACACAACATCAATAAAAAAATTTAGCATGAACTTTTTACTCAACAATATAAAGAAAAAAATTTCTATTTTAATTTTCTCACCGCAAAGTTTCCAAAGTAGGCGTGAGTTGGCTGTTGGAAACGGTAGAAAACGAAACGACTAAAATGGTTTCATTTTGCTTAGAATACTAAACCAGGTCCCTTTGGGATTTTTAAATAGGTTAAAAGCAGAGATCTGTAAAATGTTATTTAACTCTCTTAAGGTTTCCACAATTGAATAAACACATTATTATTTTGTAAACTACCTACATATATTTTGAAATTTCCTTTATACTATTTTTAATTTGTACAGGAAATCAATTACCGGTTGCAAGTTTTTTTCTTTTTTGCCTTTGCAATAATCAACATTACATTTTAAGATGTCCTTTATTTTATTTATTAGCTTAAAAGATAAATAGTAATGTAATAAAACCACGGATGTTTCGATCCAAAAATGGTAGTATTCAAGGTTTTTGCTCTTTTCAAGATGAGTTTGCATTAATGAAATGCACCGATAATAATTATTTTAAGATGACTTTATAGTTGGAAAATCTTGCGGTAAATACCGCTTTGTTGTGGTACTTTATTAAATATGTAATTTATTCGTCCGTGATTTTTTCCAGCTTTGTGACAATGAAACCTTCATTTCTTATTCTGTACCTTTCCTACCTTTCTCGTTTCTGTATGTCTGTATGAAGAACAATATTAACCAGGCGTGATTTAATTTTTGTATCTCAACATCAAATAAGGTTCAGGCGCACTTGCTTTCGGTGTTCAATTTTCATTTAAAACAAATTATTTTGTATTTAGTGGTATATAAATTTTTAATAGATCTGATTAAAATTAAATACCAATCCACACTAATTGAATTGAGTATCTCACTGTTGTTGGCTACCTATTTTTCACATTAACGGTCCGTAAACAACATAAATTTCTAAAAAAAGAACTTTCTAGCTTTGTTTGGAAAACACGAATTATCAGGGGAAAACAGGGAAGAAACTTTTCCCAAATTTTGTTTTAAATCAATATGTAGAACGAACAGAATTCAATTTACATACCTACCTACTCCTGCAGCATTTGACTTCTAGAAATGTACTAGTGTTGAAGGGAAACTGGCAGATGGAAATTGTATAAAAACATGTTGTATAAACATTTAGGTATATAATTAATAATAACTATAAATGAGCTTTTGGAAATTTCATGAACTTTCTGAATTCGTTACTGTAAACCGGAGCTGTTTTGCGTAGGTTTTAGAATACCTGGAGAAATATCTCTTGAAACAAATAATATTTCTAACTTTAATACAAGTCTGAGAATTCAATGAATTGTTGCATATTTGCAATATTTGCTTTTTCTCAATCGGAAAATTTAAAATTTTAGAATCTTAAATTTAATAAAGAAATATACTGCGATGCCTTAATTATATGTATGAAATTTTATTAAAGCATCACGAATAAGTATAAGAAGGTATTTCAAATAGATTGCCAAAACCAAAAACTTCCCAGAAAACATAAACGTGGCAAGAGAGCAAAATTTGAATACTAAGATCAGAAGGCATAAACTACATTATACACAATTGCAGAGCTTGAAAAATCCGACGACGAAACTGATGATACAAACAACGAAACAGGAGATGACGATCAGGACTAAGATGAAAAATATGAGTGTCGATTTAATTGAATGAAGCCAATCCAGCCTCACAAACTGAAACAGAAGGATTAAAACTTTAAACTTTATATCCTGGCCCATTAATGACTAGAACAGGAAAAAAATTGAACTGGAGAGACAGAACAGGAAGAAACCAAAGAAATATTAAAATTCTACAAATAAACCTTCTTAGATTTAGAGAATGATTTTCTTATGTTAGTAACACCACTTCCTCTGGCTTCTTGGAGATACTCTAAACCGCTACCGGAGTTGACCTTCCAAATGCAGAAGACCCTGGAAGTTTGGAAAGGACTGCTTCGGAGTTGAGTGAGTGTATTCAAATTTGTTTCTACTGTAGGCTGTATTGCATTCCAAAGTCGGTTAAGAATAAGGATGGCAAGAAAAATCATACATGTGAATGAGCTTCCAACTCCACCAATTCACTGAAAAAGTCAATTTTGTCCTTGTCAGGAGTAGAGCCTCAGCCTTCATGTAGTTTACACGGGCCAAATTCTCTTCTTGCTCCTCTATAAGCCCTGGCACCCAGTCATTATCATATATCACACCAATCCATTTTTTCTTGCAATCTTCATAAGTCATGCTTTCGTCTATTTTTTCCTCGTTCTGTGTCTCTACATAGTTTTCAATTTGTACCTCTTGGTTTCGCCGCATTGCCGCAACCGTGTACTCCACCAAAATCGAGTTTGAAGCTCCAGGAAAATCGACGAAGCTTAGGGAAGGGGAATCACTGAGTATTTCAACGTGATGGAACTTTCAAATTCCTGTAACTGTAGGGGTGTCTTCCCAAAAAATGTTCATATCCGGTTTGCTTTCTTCGGCCCCTTGTACTGAGCAAAATATAGCATTTACTTTTGTTTTACTGATAATAAAATTATGAATGTTTCTGCATTTCTTATTACCAGCGACTTTGCGCAGACTGCATTTCAGGCATTTTTTTTTTACAACAGCTCCAATTTCCGTGAGACCTAGCAAAGAACGTTCATGGCAGGGACTGAATTAGCTTTTTATGTTAAGCAAATTTTTAAACTTATATTTTGTTTGAACTGGGAGACTGCACCATCCGAAAAAAATTGCAAATCTTTCATCTTAGGATTTTTATTGGGGTAGTGGTGTAGTATCTTAAAAAAACGTTAATACAATACATATCATGAGTTATATCGTCACAGGCGACAATGTAACTCTCTAAATCATCCGGCCCATACCAAATGACGCATGTAAATAGAACAACCTGCGAGTTGCTCCAATGAGCAGCCTGGATCTTTCGTTGGTACAAACAAGTATAATTTTTTGCAAAATCGACCTTAGAATAAGTATATGATTTTACAGAATCTTTGAAATATTTTATAGATCTTAAGTTTATAAAATAATGTATAGCAAACTTATCTAACTGTGACCCTAGGTCATTTAGTGCGTCACATAAGGGTTTGGTTACTTTTATTTGCTCATACCTGTTGTTAAAGAGGCCCGCTGCACGTATTCAACTTCTTCATCACTCTCGTCTAAAGTAAATATCTTGATTGTGACTGCAGAACATTCTAAGCTAATAGAATTCGTTTATTCATAAGAATTTCTATCGCATCTTACTGAGGAAGTCCTTGACAGTTAGTTTAAAGGAAGGGATCTTAAGCTTCATAATGTTATAAAGATTTTAAAAATTTCCATGATACTTTGAGAGGTTTAAGAGAGGCAAAGGAGACCTTCCAATTTCAACGTCTGGATGCATCTCCTTAGTTAGCACTAATAACAATCAAAGTTGAAGTAGACACGAAGGAATTGCTCTCATTTATATCAGTCAAATTAGTGCTCACCTCAAGTGTATGAAAATGTAAAATTAAGAAACTTACAATTTATTACAAAACTAGGAGTCTCAGTGGTTCTTATAGCTACGCATCTAGCTCCCAATTCAGTGGTTCGATTCCCGACCGAGGTCCTGAGATCTTTCTCGCGGGAAAAATCTGGAAAAAGATGCTATCTTCCAGGAAGAATGTAAAGCAGTGGGTTCTGTAAGTTGCACGTTAAAAATACGTATAGTGTTGGAAAGCCTCGGGTTCGGCTAAATTCTAGTTGGCGGCGATATGACCATAGTCAAAACAACAACATGTTAACTAACTTCTTATTCTAATTTGCATCTGTTTTGCTTTTGCTTTTTGTAACTTCCATTCAAATAGTAGTTTATTTTTTTGGGTGTACTGATAGTATCACTCGCAGACAATTGCCAAGTAAAGCGTTATGGTTCTGTTTTAAGTGAAATTTAAATTAGTTGTGTTACCAGAAGTTTTCAATAACTCTGGGCAAACCATACATCGGGCAGATTCTTTGAATAATTTCTCAAAATATTTCCAAATATCTCTTCGTGGTGGAGCCATTGCCCTTATTGGAGTCTAAGCTATGCAAATGTTATTTTTAACAATGTCGCGCCATTTGCCCTATTGACGGATCATTATTTGGCGGCGGGCAGCCCAATAAATTCTACTAGTCTTACTGTATTGTTGATCTTGCCGTTTTGCCAGTCTAATTGTGCAAGCGCTTCACAGTCGTTGAGGTGGGCGCCAATCATATCCTCCTGTCCGCCACACAGCACGCATAAAGGAATGTAGACGATGGCTACGCGATGGAGGTGTGCCTGCAAGTAATCGTGCCTTGGGTGCAGTCTGAAGCAGGCCACGGCTACGTCTTTAGCTTTCACCTCACTCCTTAGTGCTCTTCTTAGCAGTCTCTTTGCTGTGCTGAATTCCAAGGGTACCTGGGGTTGCTGCTTCTCAGAGCCCTCTTTTGCCGGTCTATCTGCTTCCTCGTTTTCTCTGATTGGCATATAGTCCAACCATACTCTATCAACTCTGACATCAGTTGCAGACTGCGGCGGACATCCAACGTTGAACAGTTATTTTCCGGGGACGTGAGAGCCAGAATACTTACCTGGGAATCAATGAGAAGAAATGCTTTATTTCCACGCCCAATTTTAAGGTGTTCAGGGGCCAGGAGGACAGCCTTTACTTTTCCATCAAAATTCAAGGCCAATACCCCGACTGCCTGCCAGATCTTGAAATTTTCTACGTGGACTCCTGCGCCCTCATTACCCGAGCGTCAAGCGCTGAGTCACCTGTGTACACGTGGATCCACTCTGTGATTGGATATCTTTCATGAATGGCTCCCAGTGCAATGGCTCTTTGCATGGTTGATGAAGTTTCACTTTTATTTATCGGCTCGATCAAGTCCACTCTCGCTTTAGGGATCTGGCGCACCAAAACATCCTTAACTGCATATCCAAATTATATGCCTCTCCGACCTCGGACACTATTACAGAGAAGGATTTCTGTGTTTTCAATCGCTGGGTGGGCCGCTTATAGTTTTTCCAGTAGTTCATCTCCAGGCGATCTACCTTTTCGTTTAGACTTATTACTTCCAGGTCGCTTCTTACCGATAGTGGATCTACACCGGTTTGCAATTTCATCGCGTTAGTAGGAGTAGAGTTGGGACCCTCAGTTATCAATCTCAGCTATCTAGCTTCTCCAGAGTTGTCTTGGGGGCTGTGGCAATCGTTTCCATACTTGATCACGGGTCTTACATACACGGTGTATGCCTACGTCAAGCCGTTTTTTTTGCTAGTTTACTTAGTAACCTCGTTCGCTTACTTCCCTTTTGTGCCAGCTGATCGACGTGCTTTGACCACTGCAACTTAGTATCAAGCCGAACTCCTAAATAAGTAACGGCTTTCGTTTTACTTAGGGGATTGGACTCGTAGAGTAATGATTTTTCTGAGTTAACAACTAGTTCATTTTCATTAGCCAAGATGGAAGTTGCCCAATGCCTGGTTTGTGGTCGCCTCTAACGCATCTAGTCTTACTGCTGGTTGCCCAAATGACTAAGTCATCTGCATAAAGTAGAGCTTGTGTACCATCATTAGATTAAAGAGAACATGGCTGATGACGGATCCTTGAGGCCTGGTCTGCCTGTACTGAGAGAGGGCTTCACCATACTTTACGTGTACCTCTGTAAGAGAAAGGAGGAGATAGCTCTGTATATATTTCCTTTGAGGCCGAGAGGTTGTAGTTTACTAAGTAGTTTTTTTCTTCATACCTGGTCAAAGCCTGCCTTAAAATCTGCTTCTGCTTGCGATGGAAACCGTCCTTAATCTCTTGAGTTGGCCTGAAAAATTGTTCCTCTATGTCTTGCAAATCCTGCCTGCCTGTTTGATATTAGTCTGTTCCTCTCAATTACTACTTGTGGCCTGCGCAGCAACATTCGCTCACATACATTGGAGAATAGTGATATGGGCTGAAAGCTTGCGGGCGTGGTTGATTCTTTACCCTTCTTGAGGATAGGGATAACTTCCGCTGTACGCCATTCGTACGGATAGTGCGACCTCCAAATAAGGTTTATGAAGGCAAAAACGGAAGTCTCATCTTTCAGTCCAAGATGCTTCGGGAACTTAGGGTGTATTTCATCTGGACCCGGGCTTTTTTTTTTAGGGCTAAATTGAGTTCAAAGTCGGTGAATTCGAAATCCGATGGGCAGTCTTTCCTATCATCGCTGTTCCCAGTCCTCTCAACTAATTCTCTTCTTTTAGATGCGAGAGCTCTTCAGCTGAGTATAAGGTGTATCGCTTAACTCTCCCTCAAGGGATAGCTTTCTTAGCAGCCCTTTGATCTGAGCATAACTGGTGTCGACGTTCGTGTCTGTCAGTTGCAACGCAGTTTCTAGTCGGCTTTTTAAAAATTCCATTTTAACTTTGCTTTTGGTAACTTTTCGGGTAACTTTCTTTTCTTTAAATGGTGAACTGAAAGTATCTTGTACCCAAAACAACTGGGTCCTGGCAATAAGGAGTGGCGGAG
Organism: Ignelater luminosus; assembly: GCA_011009095.1. NCBI lineage: Eukaryota > Metazoa > Arthropoda > Insecta > Coleoptera > Elateridae > Ignelater > Ignelater luminosus. The sequence continues at coordinate 46,744 of VTPC01090740.1, forward strand.
GTTGGAGGAGATGGTGAAGTGAGCAGGGACTACATCCCTCCACCGTAAGAAAGGAATGTGAGGCTACTGCTATCATTGTCAATAAATTTTACTAGGTGACTTCATATAAACTGTTCAGAAATTCTACCAGCGGGACAAGTATCGCTATATTTCTAGAGAGCGGAATGAGCATTTAGATCTCCCAATGATGATCCCACAATTGCTCAAGGCAACTAAGATCGCGCTGATTTCTGCGCACTCAACCTTTCCGCAGTTCCATTTCTGCCACTTCCATTTTACCTTTGGGGGTTCACAACTTTAATTTCTTTGAAGCTAGCTATAAGTGAGGTCTTGGTTGCGATTACCAATGCTGACGCCACCGTTTTCGATCTTTTTAAGGCGTAGGTTTAATATCCATTCAGTTGGAAATATTACTCATCGTCAGTTGAAGCACCTGCCTCCGCTATCGCATACAAGTCAATATCGTTATTTGTCATTGCGTTTTCAAATTTTGTAAACTTGCCACTAGTTAGGCCATCTGTATTCCAGAACAAGGTTCTGAGCAGAATGTTGTCGTCAGGGTCTTGAAGAAGACCGTTGCCCTGATCCTTTTCTTTCCTTAGCCTGTTCATGCTGTTTCTATTTCGTGTTGGAGCTACTTATTCTTGATGACATTATCCTCTGCTATGCAAATGTGGCAGGAGGATCTTTAAAAAAACCGTACAGAAGGTTTGTTGTATTAGTAGTAGTAGTAGTAGTAGATTATTCCGGAAGAACCACCTTGTATGAAATTTTCATATAAATTGGAAGCCATAGGAGGTGAACTACAAATTATGATGCTGACTGCAGCTCGTGAGTATTCTTGAACCCTTTCGATGCTCTTTGTGTCCCATGAGAAGCCAACCCTCGTAGCACCCGGATTATGTGTATTGTTTGTGCTGCCGTAATTGTAGACACGATCAGATTGAGTATTTTCCAAAAACTTCTTTAATGTTACAAGAAAACTCAGAGACGTTTTCGTGGTTAACATCAGCTCGAGACATTTTTATATTTTATGGTACTGTTTCTGGTGGCAAACTTTTGGATGAAATCTGATCTTGAATTGTTATTTTACCATTCTCTCTCGTCCCCGTCTTGTTTAGTCACAAATTTCAAGACCAATTGCGACACTCTGCTACTTGAGTAAGTGCGCCGGTAAGCAGACCATCATCTTTGGGATTCCATAATATTTTGAACTTTTTGCCTAGCAAAACTCCTCATTGTAACTATCATACGGACAGGATCCGGGTGGTTTTTGTAGTTACGTAACCGTTATTGCTGTAAAAAAAAAGTGAAAAATAATAAACGGAAGCAGGTAACCGCCTGACGAATACAGTGTTTTTCCTTAGTATAGTGACATTTCAAGAAAAAAAAATCGGAAGATTCTTGGGATAAAATTTAAGATACATTTGTAAAACGGGCAATTCATCTGCTAGACTGCTGTGCTATCATAAAATGAAAATTATTCTTAAAGTCAAGAATACATTAACGATACATTTTATGGTGGGTATAGCCCGCGAACTTTCCGTGCGCCGATCGTTGACACACATTAACGCCGCGCGAATATAAAAAGTGGAACACTGCACAGTAATGGTTCATTTTCTTACAAAATATAAATTGTCCAAACTGATATACAATCTTTTGAATTAGTATGGCATTATTTTTAACTGTTAGAAATCTAAAATTTACCTAGGCGTTTAGTCTAGGTAGTTTATTGCATATTAAGTCTTCCAAAAGGATTCTCTCTGTGTATACTTTAACAGATTGAAGAAAAATTGTCTTTTGCTCGAAAAAAAAATTAAATGTAGTGCAATTTTAAAGTTTTCGAGTGAAGACAATCTGACATTTGCTTTCTGTTTTAAAGAATTATCACATACGATAACATGCCACACTAAAACTGTACTTGTTGCAGCTAGTTGGGAAGAATTTTCCCTAAACTTCAAGTAACTGTAAATTTTATTTCCCATGTGTATGAGATTTTATGCTTCCTAGTTTTCCCCTAACGCTGTTTTAGATAAATGGGTGAACTAATCGGTCTGTATCGAGACAGATTGGTTAATAAATTAATTAATGCCCCAGTTCCAAGAAGATTTGATCGTTTTTTCCCGCAAGGGCCAACAAACGTTTATATTTACTTTTAACTTCTTTATTTTGTTTTAACGATCTTTGATGTATATCTGTCTTAAGCGATTGTCATTGTAACATTTTGACATAGTAAATGGAGTTTTCAGCGCAATTTGTTGAAACTGTTGTATGGCACAAATATGCTTATTGTTAGTATGTATGTAGCTATTATTTATTATCATTTTTCCTTGCACTGGCTTATCTTGATTTACAATCTATTTTTCTGACTAGCTAGTGGAAGCCTTTTGGAAGTGGATAAAGATTATATCATAAACTACTATTACTTGGTTTAGTCTCTGAAAGATATTTATTTACTTAGTCGAAATCTTTTTTTACCTACTGTGTGGGTGTCGAGGTATAGAAAAACCTTCAGATTTTTTTTGAATTGATTTGCTTCTCTTCTCTATGGTGGCGCCTTGAACATTGTCCACCCATCTAGTTCTGAGCTTTCTTCTTGTTCTACTGCTTTGGCTTTTTGCATGCCATACTTGTTTTGGTAGCCTATCATCCCCAATCTAACATAAAGGGCAGTCCAAACCCACTAGGTGCATAGAGAACTGCATTGGTTGGACAGAGTACATTGGGGTCACCTGTAGTGAGAAATTGTAATTTGCTTTCATGATACCCCGCCGAAGGCTTGTTTTAAGGTTTATATAGTATTGAGAATCCAATTGCTTTTTATACATTCGTAGTATAACTTTTCTGGCACACAAAGCAAAGTAATTCTTCTATAAATACCATTTTCCCTCTTGCTATTTTTTTTATGTAGCAGAGAAAGAATTACAGCAATTTTCCAGTTTTTTAGGAAACTTTTTTTCCCAGACTTCTTTAAATATTTGAAATAGGCAGCTCTTTTCTGTTTCCCCGGTAATTTCACCACCTCCGGTGTAATACAGGGTCCGGCCTCGCCTGAAAACAGGGAAGACCTGGAAAAGTCAGGGAAAAAGTTTAACTGGGTAAAACTAATAGAAATGTCATAAATTTTAAGAAAATATAAATTAATGGATTTGTCTACAATTTCTAAAAACAACAGAAATACCGACGTCGTCAATAAGGTCAGCTCAAGACGTAGGCATCTTAGGTTCCACCATGTCGTTTTTGTAGCCTTAGAAGGACGCCCAAGTGTTTGATTTGGAGCACGAGGACGACCCCCATATCTGTTTCGGAGCCCCGAAAAGGAACCTCCACGGCAGTGGCACTAAAACAATTTTTGCTTAAAGACGCTAACATGCTCTAAGTTGGCTTTGGTTGCCAATAAAAACGGGATGAGGTGATTTTTGATAAACTTGAATTGTTTAAATCTGACTTTTAGAAAATGCACTGTTGGCAAAACCCGTAAACCAACAGGAATACGTTCCGATTCAGAGTGGTTCGCCCAAGGTAAAGTGTATGAGTCATCATGAATCAAATTTGGCAGCAACAATGCGCGCAAGCGTGACATTGTTATTGCCTATATCGGGCGAAAGTTATCGCACTTTTCTCTCGGACGAAAACTACAGGTCCGGAAATCCGAACGCCACGCAAGATCACCTCATGGCAAGTCGCCTAGAACGAAACGGACCCCAGTTGGCTTTAAATTTTGTAAATACGCAACTGGTTGTTGCCAGAGCTGACAATAAATCTTCAAATTTGACGGTTTTACTACTTCTGTATGCTTCTGATTGGTTTGGACTACGTGCTTCATTATTATCACAACAGTACTGTTCACCTTAATACTAGTTTTTAATTTTTATCGATCGTATTCCTTCTTTAATAGCTAGGATTTGTTTTTATTTGAATAATTAAGTAATTACCTCAAAAATATTGATGTCAACTTTAAATCACTATTTCTGCAATAGTAAAACACACAGCAGGTAAAATAAGGATCCTGTCTTTCCTTTGATGAGACTTGTGACGCTCAGACGAAACTACCGATATAATTTCTGCGCAAGACGGATCAACAAGTCCCGGTAGCGCATCGATCTTTGGACAGTAATAGCCTAGAATAGATACAAGGAAAGTTTCATAAAAATTTTGGAAAACTCGGGGAATTTGATTTGAAATGTAGAATCCCAACCCCGTAATACTATTATTCCCTGCCGCTTTTCCACATTTGATCTTTCTAAATACCTTTTTCGAACTGGAATATGGAATGTTTTCTGTAGGTTCTAATGTCTCTTCTTGCACTTCTTTGATATACTCCTCAATCGAGAATAGTCGCAAAACGTTTTCAACTTCCCAAAAACCAGTAATTGCGAATAAGGGAATTTTCCAGGTGGAAGAACTATCTCGACAAATATAACCAGACCAAAAGGTCTAATCGAACCCCACCAAGGTTTTAATAGGCCCAGAGAGTTCTAGTTGCTTGATTGGTCCAAACACGAGACATATAAGTATTTCGAATTTTTGCAATTCTTATAAAACCCATAATTTTTTACTCCAATACCACTTTGTTTTAAAGCTCAATTGTATTGTACATGTTTTGTTGATAAAAAGAAACATTTAACGATAAAGACCCTAACTTAGATCTTGCTTCTATGTGCAAGATGTTAAAAGCAAATTTTAAATTTGGAAGTGATGGAAATTAGTTATTAGGTAAAATCATTTTAGACAAATTGGTAGCAGACGAAATAGGGCGCTAGGAGAACTAGCATTTACTGACTTACAATTTGTTTTTCCTTTAAAATCTTCAATATTTTGTACACTCCATTGTATTATATTGAAGAGGAAAAAAGGTGTGCACACCGACAAAGCATAGAAATGTGATTATTTTATTACTTATAGTACGTGAGAACAGGGTCTCACAAAGAGATTTCGCGTAGTGGACATTCCATTGGAGCGATTACGTCAGAAATGATCAAAATGTATAAAAGCGTTTTTCAACCCATAAAATTAAAGTGAGTAAGATAATAGACTTTTGGCATATCAACGGAGCGTATGGCCAATATCTGACACGACATTTGAGTGTGACAAAGCTGGATGCTAGATTGGTATCGCGTTTGCTCATATAAGACCAAAAAGAATGTTGAACGAATGTTTCAACCGATTGCTTTGGCATTTCATAAGCGCGATTCAACCCAATGTTTGCATCGTTTCCTAATTGTTGGTGGTGTGACTTTGATATACTAAAACATTTTGGAAACAAAAAAACGGTCAAGACAATGGAAAACGGAAGGCAAACCAACTCCATACAAGACAAAAGCAAAAAATAATGTGGAGTATTCTTCGTTGACTACCTTGAAAAAAGAAAAACAATCCAAGAAAGAAACAGCCCCATCTGGAGAAATTGAAAGTGCTATTTCATTATAACAAGGTACTAGCCCACACATCCATTGATGCAATGGCTAAAATCTCAACGAATTAAAATCTGAGTTGCTCCCCCACCTATCATACTTGACGAATTTAGCTTCAAGCGACTTTTATCTCTTTGCTAACCTGAAAAGATGACTCGATGAAAAGCGACTTGTGAACGACAATGAAATCAGTCACGTTGTAAATGGCTATTTTAAGGAACTCGTCAATTCGGTCCCTCAGTCTGGCCACAGCATAGAACCTTACGGAATCAGTAGTTTCACTTGTTGTTGACGGCTTTGATCTTGGTGTCTAAAATTTTAACTGCACATTGTTACCACGCGCAGCCCGGCGTAGGCGTACGAAGCGCAAGTGCGGTTTTTGCAAGACTAAACACAACAATTGTACGCCACCGTTTACTGAATTTTGTTCAGTGCGCAGTCACCACGCGTCGAAAAACACGTAACAAAATTTTTATTTTAGTGAACGTACTGATTCCGTAAGGTTTTATACTGTGGTCTGGCATAAGCGCTCTAGGACGTTGCCTTGGGAACAGTATCTCAAGCTAAATGGAGATAATGCAGAGAAATAAATGAAAATCAATAAAAAATGTTGGTTTCTCGTTCACGCCTGGAACGTTTTCACATTAGACCGATGAAACTAGTTAGGCTTTGCTTAAAGTCATGAGCAAGTGTCAAATTTTTTGTTAAATGGCTGCCAGGTGCAACTACTACAACCATTGCAACAGAGGTTCTTCCAAAGCTAAATCTGAGCTACATCAGGACCTTAAGGCAATTGGATTTGATAAACTGACTAGAGTGTATGAGCTTTTGCAATCGAGTCAACGAGACAAAGTGGAAGCGAGATAGGGAAGGAAGAAGTTGAGCAAGATCAATTACAGGAAGGTGTCGGAATGTTGCAAGTGTAAGTTAGACTGCAGAAAGATAATACCAGCTATTAGCTTAGCAATAGAGTGGATGGAACAATTTGACAAAGAGTATTGAAGTTAATTGTTTCCTCAAAGTCAGCATTATAATACTTGAATTTACATCAATAAGCTGAATAGTAATAGACTTGGTTTGCAACGCGTGTACAAACCGAATAGTGACACTATGCGTCTCTGCATTTGCGAGTAAACCTTATCATTTCAGCTTTATTGCATAAAAGAGTGTATCTGCTTTGCTAGGATTTCGATACCTGGTTTTAATTTTTGGCAGACTACCTAGCCCTGAGCTGTACCGAACCTGAGTCCGAACACTATCGCTTGTTCGGCTTACTCAAAAAATGTTTTGGAATCGCGCTGAATGGACAGACTTTTTGTGATTGTGTTGCCCTACGAGCGTACATATAATTAAATGTTCGCCTCTCAATTACAACGGAGGGTGACGGATCGTGCTAGCGCGAAGTAGCTGAGAAGCACTCTTAGAAGCTCGTGGTTTGTAACCGGAATGCAAACCAGCTATTATATGCAGCTTTGTTTGGTTCACACAAAAGCTGCAATCTTCGTATTTTTGCACATTAGGGAATGAAAGAGCCGACTAGTAATTGTAGGAAGAAAACATATTTCCGCTTCTTTTGATATTATTCGTAGCTGTTCTATTTGTAACTAAAGTTTTCATTTTCACGGATGGGCCACTTGAGTTTTCTTAGACATTTCTTTTGCCTTGTCTTGTTGGGTGTAGAATTCTTCTTTCCTCTATGTAACTTATTTTACCGAAGGCGAACAATCCTAATCTTATTTTGCTTCTGATGTTGCTTCTGTTTTTTTTTTATTCGGTCTTATAACTTGATGTATATATTTATATATTGTAGTGGATTTTTGGTTATAAATCCAAAGATTCTAAAAGTGCCAGATTTGACTGAACTTAAAAGTTTAATTTAAAACGTAGGAGAAAGAGGATAATTATTGCTTTTATTAATTATTTTAGCTTTTTTTTTAATTTAATGCAATACTTAGATAAATAGAATAAATATTTAACAGGCAGATGAAGTAATAAAATATATTTACCGTGAGTTTTTATTTTGTAAGGAAAAAGAGAAACAAATAAAAGATAAAATCTCTTTGTTAGTCAATCTCTATAATGTAGTATGTATAACATTTTGTATTCTACTACTAAAAGCTTCCATGTATGTAATTTCCTAATTCTTTGTTTTCTTTTCAGGTAAGCAGTTTTTATTCACCTGAGATTTTAGTTTTTCAAGGTAAGAACAAACATGTTTATTTAAGAAAGCCACATTTCTTTTGTGTATAAACAAAACTTATTTAGTAAAATGCAATGTAAGCTATTTTGAACTCTTATCCTTATTTTAAATATACGTAGGCTGCAGGAAAAGAAAAAAGAAGTGACCTTTAAATGTGTGAAAATCTAAATTATTTTTCATTCTTTAAGCCTTATGCTTAAGCCTGGGTTCATTCAATTTTCTGATGGCATTATGAAAGTAGCTTCTTAAATGTCTTTTAAATTCCTTTCATGTTGCAAATTTAATATTAAAGTAAAATTTCAAACCAGATTGAAAATTTCACTGACGCATCTTTTAATTAAGAATTATAGTATATGAAATAATAGAATGGCATTTACATCAATATCACTACTTTTACAACTTTTATCTGACAGCGACTGGAACTTCTGAATCGAGGAGAAAAAGAAAAACTCAAAATTAAAATAGTAGTGGAACTTTCTCAATCCCAAAATTCCGTTAAGATAAAAAGTACACGAACTCGTTAAATATCGAATCCCTAAGTCAACTTTGATAAATGATACTTTAATATACACTTCCCTTAAAACCTCTTTTATTTTTCTTGCTCACACTCTAATATAATTTTCACATCATTAAAATTCTACCGAGGAAAAATTTACAATCTTTTTTTAATTTCCTTTTAGAATTCTGTTCCTTGCGGTTTTCTTTGCGTCGTGAAAACGAATTTAAGCTCGAGAGTTTTTTTTGTGTAGGAACCGATGAGTAAATTATCTGTAGAACTTATCTCTATAGGGGTTAGAGGGTGGGTCAGCAGCATCTTCCTGCAGCTTGACGTCTAAGGGTTTCAAACAAGAACGGCGGAAGTAATTTCAAGTAGAAGGCGTAACATGGTGTTTACAATGTGACGAAAACAAATAGGAAATTCGTCCTTATTTGCTCCAGGCGGTACTACAAACAAAACCATCCACTGTTCCAGATTATTGTGGAAGATTAATTAGTTGTACGAGGATATGGATATGTAGAAAAAAATGCAATAAAATCTGAAATTCTCCAAGTAGCAAGTAATATCAGTTAAACAAAGAAGGAATTTTGGTATAAACAGCAACTTTTTTATGATTATTTGTCGGCTAGCCGTGCCTTTTAATAGAATGGGCTTTTAAAGAACATTTTGGTTTTAGTTTTTTAAATGCAGCAAGTTCAAAAGATCTTTTGTGTCGTGCCCCATTAAAAATTTGAATGAACAGAAACGCCTACTTTTAAACTATTTAACGCTGTTTCCATCTCACACGCATGTGAACCGTGTGACCTTATTTCATAAGTAATGACTCTTTTGTATTGCGAAACCACTGAAATTTAGTATTTCCTATACCTTCATAACCATATACCTACTTCAAGATCGTAAATAAAATGATTACCTTGAGAATTCCAGTCTGGAACTAATAACATTTATGTTAGTAACTTGTATTAATATTACAAGAGCGAAACAGTACCGTACTCGAAATTTTCATCTTTTCATTAACATCGAGTTGCATTGATGGTTTGGTATTCATTTGCTCTAATTAAAAAGCAATTAAAGATATTATTAAAGTTAACTTAAATATTTCACTTTACCCGATTTGAAGGTGAAAGCTTCCTATAACGATCAACGAGGTGTTCAATTATAGCGTGTGCATTAAATTATGGACAAACCAGCGCGCGTCTAAAAGAAAGACCACTGAATGGCAACTCAGGATTAACCTTTCTCGACAGATATAACTTCGTTAGCATGCAAAGCAAACTTTATTAGATATAATCATTCCAGACAGTTCTAGTGTACATCTGCAAGCGCCAGTTTCAATCATAACTGTTTTGTGAATGACACAATAAATAAGTTGGTCAAGTTTCTATGATACATAATTACGTATCGTGTTATTATCAAAAACAAACCATTCAAAAGGAATGAAATTCAAAGGTTATGCTTAATAACTGCCCCCAAAAATTGAGATTTACAGTTAACAGTTAACTAAGTTAACCGAGAAGAGTTAAGGCTGGAAAGACTTTTGGAACGAAAAATTGATTGAAAAAACCGGAAACTTTGATACCCGTTGGCAACGCTGTAAACGCCAACGCTGCTAACAAAGAAGATGATAAAAGTGATTATCACAACGTGTACAAGCAATTTTTGTAATTTTGCCAAATCAAATCACGCATTTGACACCCATTTTTGAACAAAAATAAAAAACCAACAATACCAGTCACTTCTTACCATGCCGTACTATAATAACTGATTCACAACCGCTGTTTTTCAACCAACAAGGACGCTCTTACAAATGATAAACACAGTTTGAAGTAAAAAAGCAAGTTTTATACCAGACATGCTTCCCTTCTCTAATAAACTACAAAAATCATGCTAACGCCAGATCTAGAAATCACACATGGGATACGATAACTCTAAAACCATTGAGATTTTCAATATGGCCTTACAGTAACATTTATTACTAAACTAAACACAATACAAAAATTCATCATCTATAAAAGTATTCTCTGAACATACTTATACTTTCTCATCGGGATCAATAAGAAAACTATTGGAAAAATTCATTTGACTTTGAACTTGACTACCATCTTTGGAAAATCTTACCCCTTTCTTTGCCGACTGTTTCAACTCCCTTTCTTTAATTGCTTTTTACCGATATTGAGGTGTTCTGAAGTATTTTCTACTTGCATAGATACTCGTACATATGAGTCCCCAACTGCGGAGAAAGGTAGGACATTGAGCCAAGAACCTGACGTCATGCACTGCGCCGCTAAGTCGAGCTTTAATCTTTTGCCGTATTAGTTGAAATTGTGAGGTCGAATAAAGTCTGCTAAATCACTGGAGCTTCTCATACAGATTGGATGCAGCAAACGGGACCTGATGGGACTTCCTCAGCATGACACGAGGTTTCCCAAAATTTTTGGGCTTCAGCAATAATTGTTGTTGTGTTAAGAAGGATGTCGGCTGGAAGGAGGGACTCAAGATAAAACAGAGAACTGTTTAACGAAGTGATGAAGCACGGGGTAACCATGTTAGCAGAGTGTCTAATTCCAAGTCCATCCATCTTTACCTGTAAGGACGATTGCAACCAAGCGTCTCTTGATTGGGAAATGTTTACTATGGCTTCTAATGACGACTTCAGCGTGGCGTCATATTTTTCCAAAAGAGACGCTTTTCTCCAAGTCGGACTATATCTTAGAAAGTAGATCAGGCGAGGGATAGATATTGATGCGCGAAGGAGGAAAAAGGCAGAATGGCGAGTGAGGAGTACTAAGCGTTTTGTCGTTATATCTAGTGCTTCAGTTTTTGTCTGAAGAATAGCGTCAAGCGCTTCATCTTTGAGAGGAACTCGAAGTAATTGTATGTTTTCCTCTTGCATTACTGTTATACCTGGGGCCCTTTTCTTGAAGAGCTTTATCACAGATTGCTTCTCATCAACCGATCGAGCTCCTACTATCGCCATTTCGCACTTTGATGAGTTTAGGGTTAGTTCCATTTTAGTGGTCATTTTCTGCACAACATCTAAGTCTGCCAGCACGACTTCTGGACTGTTCCCTATGTTGGCATCATTCCAATACCATAGGTTTAGTTCCGCCTGTATGGCATGCACAATTGGCTGAATAACAAGAGCAAGAATTGCAGGTCCCAACGGGTCTCCCTGCTGGCATCCAAGAGCGGACGGGAGAGACGTCGAACCAAAGAGGGTATGTTTCGGGAAAATGGCAGCTAACAGCACTTGGCATTATATCCCTCCTTACTCCATTGAATGCATTTTGGAAGTTCGGCTTTAGAAAAACCTTTGGAGCTTTGTGTTTGGTATTAATAATATAAGTTCATACTCCTGAAATTCCCACCCCTAGCTGATGAGCGACGAGTTCATTAGTTATAGGTTTTTTGATTCTTTGACACACCACCTTCGCAGCCATTCTTCGAAAAGTTATACCCACTGCTATCGGTCTAATTCCACCAGTTTTCTTTTTTAGAGCTGTTAGATTTTCACCAAAGAGAATTGGACGTATTACAGTATTCGTTGTTGACCGAAGTAACATATTAATGAAATACAATAATGCTTTAGTGAGTCGTTCGTGGATTTCTTCTTCTTTCACGGTGAGAAGATCTTTTAGGATTTGAGGCCTTATTCCGCCAATACCACCTACAGGTTCTGACGGGGAAGTAGCTGTGATAGTTTTCAGTTTCTTCTCCTCTGCCTCGAGTACTTCAATAGGTTCTGCCGGTATGCTTGGAAAAGTTGTAGGTGTGGGATGGGGAGGGTGCGTTTTTGCAAGGGCAAGAATGTGGGGCGCTATAGTGTCTTCTGATGTCAATAGACGTAGTGCACCATGTATATCACCGTCGGCTAGCTTTGCCTCCACCTTCTTCGTTAATTGAGTTTCGTTTGGGGTCCTTGTGTAAGTAGGGTTGGGGTTGCGAGCATGCGGAGCGGTTGGACTTTCATACTGATACCCTCTTCTTTCCATCGTTTGTTAAAATGGATACGTTTTCAGACGAACTTGGCGATTGAATTAGAGCAAAAGTAAATAGGAAAAGGTTTTTCCATGAGGATATCGAGTTTGTCTTCACTACGGCTTCCAAGGTCTCTGCAAGGGCTTCAGCAACTGACGCTGTAGCACCCTTTGGAACGTGGCGAAGTGTCGACACGGTCCCCTTTAGTTCTGCTAATCTTTTACCAAAAAGTTGTATATCTTCATCTTGTATAGTTCGTTATCATTTTTGGACCACTTAATGCCGACATAGTGTAGTGACAAAGCTCCCCGGAGACCTAGACATTTTATTTTTGTATCTGGAAAGGTCCTATAAACAAGTTTTCCAAATGTGGAAGCATTTAGTGTAGCGGATTTGCATGACTCTAGATATCTTGAGAAAAGCAGTTTCTTTGCTATGGGTTTTGTCTTGCTGCTGTTCTTTATGATGTTTGATAATATTACTAAAGGGATATTTCTGGAATTCAGGGGAATTACCGTAATATTCCTTGCCCCTGAAACGTCGGTAGGTTTTAGGGATCTAAATCAGTTTCGATATATTCATGGGGTATTTCAATTATTATAAGACATCGAGCGATGTGGTTTGCAATATACTGTCCTATCTTTTCTAAGTTCATTTCTCATTTTTTTGAAATTCTGCCATTCTTTTCTTGCCAAGATAATGTAATCTGTTACCCTGGGTTTTTTTAAGGTCATTAACGGAGAAAAGTACGAAAACAGTAACAGTCTTCATTATTCATAGAGCAAAAGAATGGCAGCATTTTGAGAAAATGAGACATTTTGAATTTTTATTTGTAACTGGAAAACAGAATTTCGTTTTCACGAATGAACTTTAATTGAAAAGTTAGAGCAGTACTGTGCAAACTTCATTCCTCTATGGCTTATAATAACCAAGATATCCTTTGAATATGTAGAAAATGGAACACGCTATACACATGCATAAATACGCTGCTTAAACATGGGCAAAAGGAAGGGCGTTTTATGGCAAGTTGATAAAGAAAAATAAAGAAATAATTGTGTCTTCTGTGGTGTATTTTGTTTGCAAGGATATTCTCTTAAATTCTCTATTCCAGTGACTGGAAGCATGCCTCGAAGGATGATGTTAGGGTTTAGCTAAACTGTGCCTTGGTGTTCTCGCTTTCTGACTGCCAAACTTTTTTTGAACTTCCGAATAACGTTCATGACGGTCAAAGTAGCTCATTCCAGCTCTTTGACGGTTATCTTGTGCAGTTGTTAGGTCATGATTTACACTTTGGTTACGTCCTTCACTGTTCTGGAAAAATTTATTTTGACAAACAGGTGACAAGTGTGGGTTAGAGTTACAAGTAATTCTGAATATACTACTTTTCTTTCTGCAAGTGGAACCCCTTCATTATCGGGCCTATTGAGAAATAAAGCCCTGAGCTCCCCGTGTACTGTACCTAAAGAGTTCTATTGATAAGGTTCATTATTTTACCCAAACACAGTTTGTTAGTTTTTCGTTTCACAGAAAATCAGCGCAATCTTTTTTTTGAAAAGCAAGGCATTGGCTTAACGGCTGTTAGGATTTTTTCCATTTCATTGCGTCCTCTAGATAATAGGAGTGAGTATTAGGTCGTTTAGGCCTGTGATAGAAGTCTCATCCGTTTCACCACGTCATTAATACGTTTGTTCGTTTTTGGGTGTGTATCGGGCCTTTTATAGTGTATCCATTAAGGTTTATCGTGTCTCTTGTCTTGTGTGTAGGTAGAGAGTTCTATATTTTTAAGAAGAATCAGAATTTTACACAGAGACAATTTGTTAACTTTTCTGATTTTGAAAGCAAGACTTTGGCTTAGGCTGTGGTAACGATTCTTTCCGTTTTACCTTGTCATCTATACAATTGTTCGTTTTGAACTGGGTGTAAGGCATCTATAAACTGTGCTCATTGATTTCTATTATGCCTCTTGTTTCCTGTACGTAAAGAGTTCTGTATCTTTGAAAAGGTTCAGGATTTTATCTAGAGATAGTTTGTTAATATTCTGTGGATATGGTAGGAGGTTTCCTCCGTTTCATTACGTCTGTTATACAATTGTTCACTTTGTAGTGCTGTGGTCGTTGAGGACTATCATGCCTTTTGTGTCCGGTAAGTTCTGTTTCTTGGAAAATATTTAAGATTACAATTTGTTAATCGTACTTATTCCTAAAAAGGCAAGGCTTCAGCTTAATCTTCAGTAGGGGATTACTTTCGCTTCATTACGTCTTCTATACTGTCATGCTTCGGCCTAACAGAGCGCTAAGTTTACCTTGTAGGTAAAAATAGCTCTCTTAATTGATAAAGTGACTGGCCACACGGAGCTACTCACTCCACATTTGCAATGTTAGCAATGTTAGCTGCGTCGCAGCACAGTAGGCATCTAGATGGTGATTGTTTCATTCAGTGTAATAATAGTATTGAGTTCCTATGTGCAATAAAAATTGCGTCTTTGGAGATTCTAATTGAAGAAATGAAATGGAGAAAGAACACCTTGACAGCCACAGATAACCCGTGCTAAGAAGGAGAAGCTGTCAAGCGAATGCAACCGTGAGATTATGTGTATTTTGTGTTGTTTTCTTTGATATCCAATGTTGAAATAATTCATTACTGAACCTAATCAGACGGGTGGTGAGAAGAACGAAGAAGAATTGGAAGAGGCAGAAAGTGATAAACATAAAAGTGAAAACGAAAGTTTGATTACCTTTTTGCTAGTGCATGTGAGAGTACAAAGCATCTATCACGATACGTACTACGATGGGTAAAGCAAGAAGTAAGGAAGTCAGTTTTAAATGATAAAACGTAGCTTGCAGTCTGGTCACCCAGTGTAGCATAGTTCTGTTGAAGCATCAAGCTTCTTTACTTTTCTGTTCCTTTGAAAAGGTTCAGGGTTTACTCAAAAACAGTTCGTCAGTTCTTCTGAATCTAAGGAGTTAGCACCAGGCTTTGAAAAGCAAGGTTTTGACTTAAAGTGGAGGAGTTTGTATCTTATTATTAATTTAAATATCTTTTCTAGTCTCAGAAATTTTTGAGCACTTGAGAGATTTCTCTTTAGTCTTTAAATTGTCTCTGGAGTATAGCTTTATGATACAGTCAAGAATCTCTCTGGGTGGACGCCTAGTACTAATATAAGAAGGCATCACATATGCTGAAGCGTTCGGTGAGCTACATATAAAATCAGAAAATATCTGCAGTAATTGTATTTTGATTATTAGAACTTTTGTAGCAGATAGAATTGTGAAAACAAGCTCTTGCCCGACGTTGGGCGCCAAACAGTGATATACACATTAGAGAATTGCAAATAAGGTTGTGATCGAATTTTAATTATGAATCAAAATTGTAGAAATAGAAAATCTGATAAAGTAATTATAAAAATCATATTGTTACTCGATAGTTTCTTTTCTATAAATTTTAAATTTGAAAAGTTTGTTTTGTTTTAACAACAATAATTCATTGCGTGCTCATCTATTTAAACTTACTTGTAATCGAATGCTTGACTAATCATTATAAAGGGGTACAACTATCTAGCTTGTCTAGAAAAGTCAAAACAAAAATAAATTTTTAGGGTTTACGTTGCGTAATTATTGTTAACTTTATTAGTAGCATAAACTTTGATTAAATATACCAAAGTTCTAAGTTACTGATTAAGATAATAGTGTTTGTTAAACCGAATTGCTCATTAATATGTTAATCAAATAACTTTAATGTAAATATGTTGTGTGATGTATGTAGTACTGCATAATTTAATACAAATAGAAACCTTAACACTTGTTTAAGCGGATACTTCTCGTGTTTTACAGCTTGAAGGGTAATAGTTTTGAATTTCTATAACGAAATTAATTCCACAATAAATGCAACCAGCAGCTATAGTTTACATGATTTGTTTAAAACTCCTAGTTAGTAAAAAGTTTTCTTAATGTTTTAATTATAAGTAATGAACAAACTAGATTTTATATGAATACAAAAATCCAAACGATATAGTTCTAGTTTCAGATGCCAAAGTATCAGATAAGTTAATGACATAATCAGATAAAACTCACCTGAATGAAAATTGAGTGTGAAAATCTTAATTTTAAAATTCCTGCTATTCACCAATTGTAACGTAATTGAAATTTTTAGATTCTACAGATAATCTGAGAGTAGATTTCGGGCAAGAAGTGATAGCATAAAATTACATTTTATTGTGTTTGATAATTTTGCAAATTTCATTTATTAAAAGATAACTTTAACATGAAAATATTTAAATTAATCTTAACCTAAGGAAGTGAAATTCCCATTTATAATCTTTAGGAAGCTGAATTTGGGCAAAAGAAATTTAATTCAACTTGGAACTCTTCAGTTAACCACCTTTGCAGGTACAGGAGTCTAATGCATGCTTAAAACTCTTAAAACTGAAACTGAAAAATCCAGTATTAAACATTCAAAAACCTGCATTATAATAGTTTTGTGCTGAAATCAATTCGAAATCGAAACCGTCAAGGTCAGTATTTAAATTGCAAAGTAGTCAAACGAAGCGAATCCAATAAATAACGACAGGAATCTCACCCTCAATACAAATTGAAAATTGGAAATCACACGGTACGAATACAATGACTTTCATAAACTATCGTGTCTGCTTTTCGAGAACGACTTTCACGAAATAAAATAAATTCTTTAGACCGAATATATAAAGTTTTATTTTTCACCAGTTTAAATTGAATTTGATTTTTCAATCTTCATTTTCCAAGCCCCTCTGTTATGTAGGTTTTTATAATAAGACACTGCTAACTTGTAAGAAACACTGAATTTGCTATATTTTCATAACATGCTGAATAAGAAGGGAACAATCTTCAAAAGTTCAAATTTGGAAGTCAAATCTGAATTGTACACACGCCCATAAATCTTGAGCTTTTATCTTTTTGCTTTATGTGAACTTTTTATTTTTAGAATTGTAAAATTCTGAACTACATACGAAAATTAGAGCTTACCTGTAAAGCAACCTTTTTAGCAACCATCAACGGTATGTTTGTAGACGTGTGCATTTCTAGTTAGTTTAAATAATTTGTGTAACTCGAGTAAACTTTGATAATTACGGCAGTGTTAGTGTAACTTTACTCATTTACCTAGACCATTCAGTAATTTTTTCAGACGTGGTACAGTTCGTTCTACTTTATATAGGAAGACATATCTGCTGAAAATTACTTCGTTTGAAATTCGAGTCGTGGTAGCAGAGAAAAGCAAACATGAAGAGAGTTTGGTTAATGAAAAGGCACGGTAGAGTTCCCGACCGCGCTTGGTTTTCAAACGTATATTGAAAAACCTTCATTTTCACCTCGGTTTGCACGTTCCAATAATGTTAGACTTTTCGTTTAATTTTATCTTCTGTATATACGAGCAAAAGTCAACCTGAAATTATGAATGAAAATGAGTCTAAACATTCTTGATTGCCGCATTCAAAGTTAAATGGAATAAAATTATGTAACTCGTTCTGGTAGTGCGGTTGTTGGAAGCTTCGTTAAATAAAAAACGGAAATAAAATTCAGGAAATGCAAAACCGGAAATACATTATATGTATATTATAATGCAGCCATTCATTGTAGACTCGCTGACTGGGAAGTTTGTTAAATTGTTATGTGGTTTCAACAATCCAGGTGTTTTATGCATGGGAAATAAAGTGCATGAATTGTATGGGTTGTTTTATGAAATAGTACACTTCATATGGTGGCTTTCACACACCAGTATATTGATAAAATGTTCTATTGTTTACTGTAATTAAGGATATTGAAACCAACCAACACTACACTACAACCATAGAGATGATTTTTATTCTGATTTCTTTTTTTTGTCCAATAGGGACTATAGAATTTATCTTTTCGAGTTCTCATTTTATATCGAACAATATTAAACCTAATATTGCAAATCTAGAAAGCTATTAATATCAACGTTTTCTTTCTAAACTGTATGAAAATAGAAATCTAGGAACATCCTGATTATTTTGAGATTTTTATGTGTGAATTGAAAGTTTCCAAAATTACAAATTGCTGGAAATTGCTTTCTTCCTGTCCTTGACCCGAAGTTGCTTTGTTGAAATCATCAACTTCAAATTAAAGCCGAAAAAATTCTTCAAGACCTTTCTACCAAATGTATTTCTTACTACAATCGTGATCCTCAGTTTGAGGAGGATTAATCGTATCTTCTTTCTCAAAGTTTTCTATTCATGATGCGTCGTTTGACAATAATGGTTCTTGCCCTTTATTACCACTTGCGGATTCCCTATCAAGTTCCTATTGCGGCTTCTATGTATATTCGATATTCTCACAATCGGTGGTAAAGAAAAGTCAGCACTAACCCCTGCTGCAAAGGAATGAGCTCCTTATTATGTTTACATTGCAACGTGATTGTTGACTCAATTGAAATTACGTATTTGAGGTTCTAAACACAACAAAATGAATTTATGCAGTCAAGTCGACTCAAGTCAAGTCAAGTCAATCGTTAAATTCCCGCCGAAGGCGGGAGGCCGTTTTAAGCTCCTCGTGGAGCTTCTTCAGCCTGATGAGGGGAGGAATTTTGTGGCGTCAGCGACTTAGAGAACGGTTCGGTTCGCGCTCATCCTGTGTGTGTGTGTGTGTGTGTGTTTATTGTGTGGCTGCGGTAGTTGTGTGTAGCGGCAGCAGCAGTTTGGTGTTGTGGGGTGGTGGTGCAGTGGCGGTTCCTCGGTGTGGCAACATTGGAGGAGAAGGGGTGGTGACGCGGCGCGTTAGTTCGGTGTTGGTGGTGGGTCCGTGGAAATTTCTGTTCCGGCATTTGCCTTGACCACTAGGGAAAACCACGGAAAAACCCTAGTGAGAACAGTCGGCCCGGGGATGTCCCGGACCTCCCGAATGCAACGTGGCGCCAGGACGCTGCCTACTTTGCTCGGTAGTTTCGCGGAGGACTGTGGTTGCAAGTCGACTCCATTGATATGCAAGCTAATCCAATATTTTCTGTTCTTAGAGCACTGCATTTAAAAAGCATCAATGAAGTTGCATCTATCAGATATTTCTACCACTCTGATAACGATGGAGAGTTCTATAGTCAAGTTATACAAAGATTATATACCATGTGGAGTGATGGAAAACCAAAATACAGTAAGGATCAATTGAATGTCCGAAACATGTCATCCACTTCGACGGAAACAAGATCAACCTTCAAAACGGTTAAGAAATTAAGAATAGAGCGTACCACGAGGGGATTAAAACAAGAAAGTAGAGTTGGAACAGGGAACGAAGCAGCAGGAACAGCAACGTAGTTTGATGTGTTTCCGAAAACTACTGAAAGTATTCATAGAAAGAATGAAGCAATTTTGAAACACTGCCAGACACGACCTTGACATGCAAGCGAAGAAAATGAAAATTCTGGGCCTGGGGTAGCATCCCATTGATGTAACAACAAAATTTACTGACCACTTTGTTGACATTTTGTGCATAACAGTCAGAAGAGGCTTGAGTCTATCGAGAATCCTAAGATGGAGTAAGATGAAGGTACTGCACAGTGTTAAATCAATATTGGATTTGAGTTTAGACAACTCGAATTTCTAGCCATCATTTTGTACAGCACAGCGGAAGCTTTGGCATCTTATTTCCAGGGCATTCAGACTAGGGATGAGGAGGTAAATCCATTGACTGAAGCAACAACACGTCATGATCGTTGGAATAATTCCTCCCAAGAGGCCAGCTGGAAATCTAGCTTGTAAAGTTTTCTTTGCAGAGTCCCGTTGCAGCGGGATATCATGACTCTTTCAAGGACATTAATTTGGGTCCTAATGTTTCCAAAACAATTTCCTAGCTGACATTGTTACAGCGACTTCAAAGAGTTAAAATAAGTGTTAGAACCTCCAACTGGCCTTTGGGGTTGATTTACGACAAGGAAATAAAGTTAGAAATTTGAGTAGCTTTCAATAGCACCTTGGCTATCAGAAAAACTACACATTGCCCGGAGAATACCTAAAAACCAGCCCCTTACCTCAGTTTTGGACCTTTTTAATGAAAAGGTTTGAATCTGCTTTCTTTTCACGAGAAATTTCATAGGCTTTTGGGATGAATTAGTAAATAAACTGAATATCGATTGTCGAACCTTTGACTATGACGTCGGAAATTAAAGGATGCACACAAGGCAAAGGATGAGGGGTTATCAAGACCGACATCTGAATCCTTGAAGTGGCAAATAGTTCAAAGTCTCTCAAAACCTTGGAAGATTAAAAATCGGTTTGCTGCATCATTGAATAAGAACGGTCTTACAAAATGAAATTTAAACCTCCAACTTGACATTTGACTTTTTAGCAACGGAGCTCCTGTGCAGACTTACTTTTGCAATCAGAATGACTATTCTGAACGAACTTACTGTTAATGTCTGTTGGAACTGGATTGAATGCGGTCAAGTCTTTATGGGCTGTTCTCAGCCAAAGAAAAGGCTTTGTTACAAATGTGGACGGAGGAAGATAACCTTCACGACTTGCAAGAGATGATAACAATAATGAAACTAATCAGGGTAATACTCAATCGAGCTTTTCAAAAGAAGCTGTTTCGAAGCCCCAAGCAACGGAATAGTAATCTCGGCTCAACATGATAAGAACATAGCAACGATTAACTCAAGTACTTCAAGAGGGGCACGTGGAGCAGACAGGTTTGATACTCAATGAATGTTGAATAATGTCAGCTTTGTAGGTACATACGCTTGGCTACATTGTAAGCACGTGTTTTGAAAAGGGGAGGCTTTTACAAGTGTCATCACTTTACTAGTTATACGGAACGCGAGAAATTTCTTGGAGTATGTGTTCATGGTATGGTCGCTTCGTGTTTCCCACTTTTGGTGATTTTTTTGTCTGCGGATAGTCAGAGGACGCCTGATGGCTTTCCCTACAAATCTTGCAACACTCAATTTCGACCTTCTTCTTCTTCTTTATTCTTCTTTGTGATACTACAAATCACATAAGGCAACAATAATGTCTTTCCAGAGTTTTCTATCTTCAGGCATTGTTTTGACCTTCCTCCAGGTTTAGCTTTCATCCAATCTTCCGATCTCGTTCTTAAGACTCCTCCTCTTTTTGGGTGCACCGAGGTGCCTCAAATCTTGTGAATTCCAGTCGAGAGCTTGTCTGGATATAGTATTGGCTCCTCGACGGAGAGTGTGACCGACCCAGCCCAATTTTCTTTGACAGATTAGAATGTCGATCGGTTCTTACTGACACTTTTGGTAGATATCGTGGTTAGAGATGACGTTTGACCAATATATCTTGCAGATTCTTCTCAAACACCGGTTCACAAATACTCGTAGCTTTCTTGTAACAATATTGACCGCTAATTAAGTCTCGCAACCGTATAGAAGCACAGATTTAACGCACATGTTAAACACATGCAGCTGCCAAGATAGGTGAATCTATCGTCACTTTCAATAGGGTTACCTCCTAGGGTGAACGTTGCTCTGTTAGTCCCGATAGTCATACTTTTTGTTTTACTGACGTTGATTTTTAGGCCGACTGTTTTTGCCTTAGCAGTCAACGCATTAAGTCTTTTCTGACCGTCACTGCGCCTTGTCAAAAGTAGGGCAAGATCGTCAGCAAAATCAAGGTCCTCCAAGTACTCGATCGACCTTATTGACCATTGGATTCCAATTTTCTTGTCCTGTAGAGTAACCGTAAGCACTTCATCTAGCACTATCAGGAACAGCAACAGAGAGAGGATGCATTCTCGGCTAACCCCACTATTGCGTGAGATCGGCTCTGACGAACTGTGTGCATGACCCGATACTTAAAGTTGCTATACTGTGACGTGACTAAGTTTAGCAGTTTGCTTGGTATCCCTTTCCTTTCCATCGCCAGCCATATGTTGTCGTGTTTTAACGTGTTGATGGCCTTCTGCAAGTCCACGAGAATCACGTGCAAGCTTTGCTGAAATTCTTTCACTTGCTTGGCGATGATACTGGGAGACGTTTATAAGACCTGTGCAAGAGCGGCCTGCTCGAAAGCCCGCTTGATTCTCTCAGCGTAGAGTCGACCTTCTTGTCAATGCTGCTGAGCGCCTTTACGGGAACACAAAGTAGCATGATACCCTGCCAGTTGTCATACAGACTTAAGTCACCTTTTTTGGGTGTATACCTTGAAGTCAGTCTTCCGGAAATAGCTCATCTTCTCAAATTCTAGAGAAGCTAGGAAGAAGTAGTGATTGCGCTGACAATGTGGAGTCCGACTGAGGCATTTCAGTTGTTATTTGGTCGATTCCTGGTGACTTATTCATCTTTATGCTACGAATGACTGAGGACGATGTTCAAAATCGGTCACTGGAGAATTAGATCTTATTGTGAAGAGCTCCTTAAAATGTTGGATCCATCAACGAATTCGCTCTTCTGGACTTGTCAACAGCCTGCCAGTTTTGTCCTTGACTGAAATTTCCGTATGTGCACGTTTTCCTGGGCGTTTACTTATAATTTGAAAGAGATGACGAGTGTCATTTATTTTCGGGGCTTCTTATGCTTCAGTAGCGAAATTGTCTATCCACCGTTGCTCATTACGCTTGCAGAGTCTCTTAACTTCTTTTTCTTTTTGCATCCACCTTATAACATCTTGCTTGGTCGATCTAGTTCTTGCAGCGTTCATAGCAGCCTTGGCGTCTTTCTTTGATTAATGACACTCCATTTAGCCTCAGCAATCGATTCCTTGCGTTGCGGGTTCACAGGTTCCAGGATGTTGTCGCTAGCTTTCAGAAAAGCAGATTTGACGTGGTTCCACTGGCTATCGATATCAGCTTGGATTTGTTGGGTTATTGCTAAGTTGGACCTTAGCTCGACAACAAAAGCAGCTTTAATTTCAGGATTTTGTAGCTTCTTTACGTCGTATCTTCTGGTCACGCGTTTGCTTCTTGGTCTAACTCGGGAAATGCATATCCTTAACATTCCGATGAAGAGGTGATGATCAGATGCAATGTCGGCACTTCGTTTGTTCCGAACTCCAAGCAGTAAGCTTTTGAATTTTCTAGAGATGCTGTTGTGATCGATTTGGTGTTCAGTGGATCGATCAGGTGATACCCAGGTTACTTTGTGGTTTTTGCGATGTGGGAATAAAGAGCCACGGATTACAAGTTTATGTTCTTGACAAAAGTTTGTGTAGATTTCACCGTTGTCCGTCATCGTCGCTAGCGTCTGTTTTTCCATCACAGACTCTAGCTCTCGGTTGTCGCTGCCAATTTGCGCATTTGTATCGCCGAGTTGAATGATAATGTCTTTCTTTTGCACATTGTTCTTGACCGATGTTAATTGGTCACAGGTCATTGGTTGGTAGGTGCGTAGCTTTGGACAAAAGTAACATTCCTAAAAGGCACTTTGAATCGGACCACGATAATCCTTTTACTTACGGGTTACCACTCCATTAGCGATTTGTAGACAACAGGGCTGAGAAGAAATCTCACACCTTTCTCGTGAGGAGCGTTATTGCCAGGGAGGCCAGAATACAGCAACACTTGCCTAGACTCAAGTTTGTGTTCTCTGAATCTATCCCAACGCACTTCCAACACTGAAATTTTTCTCAGTACGAGTACCTACTTGACAATTTCGATAAGCCCTTCATAGTACAAACTGACATGACGCCTCGATCTGTGAGGTTGCAGAGGTAGTGCGAGAAGAGGACGGAGAAGAATATTCAATTGCTTTTTTTTTAGCATAACTGAGCGTGAATTTACATTACAGATATTCAATTTATGATGTCTACAAACCATCACATCCTGTTATTCGAAGAAGCCGTCGAATAGACTCGAAAGATCAACAGTAAAGTTGCAACAATCTGAATACATGCAGGATCATTTGAGGTGTTTGCAATCTCTTAATATTAGCGCTGGGTATGTGAAAGTAAGGAAGAAGATCTTAGAGGAAATATTCCTTGTGTTAGAATAGAGGAAGACCAGATCTAAAATTATTTTCTAACAGTTGCCAATTTGTAATCGTCTTGTTTCTTTTTAGTCTAAAGGTTACTTTTTTGAACTAAAGGTGAAAAGCCACGAGCATTCGTGGTAAGGATTCTCGTTCAAACAGATTCTCAAAATATCTGCTGAGTATTAGTTCTCTCTTTTTATTATATTTTTCCTATTGTCAATACCTGATTTTTCCTGGTTGGTCGTTGACAATAAATCGAAGTTACTTATTTTTGACATTTGATAAAGGATCGGAAATTGATCACGAAAGAAAACCTTTAACATGATGCGCAAGCAATTTCCATAAAAATCAAAGTTGAAAAAGGTACTCATCAAAATGAATTTTGACGTAGTAATTTCTCTTGTAGGTTTTGGTAACGTTCACTTTCTTTGTGTACCAGTTCTAGTTTCTTTCTCTTACAGAACGTCTGGTTGTCGCCTTCTCATACTTGTATGTTGCGTATTCAGTAGTGGGGGTATTCTCCAATTTAAAATGGATCATGAAAAGCCTCAGTAACTTCTATTTAAGGAATTTCTGTGGATAAATGTGCAACACGCTTTAGGGATTTATCTTTGTCTTGTGAGGAAGAAACGAGAAAAGTAATTTTATTGCTAAAGAATACACCGTACTCTGAATGGTTGCAATCAAATGGCACCTACAGTTATCATTGTTATCCATTTTAAAACAAGATAGCCTTGCAACGATTAGTAGCTCAAGAATTGACTTGGATTTGCTAATCCTGCAAATGGGATATCACTAGATCTGTCTTCGCTATTTTAACAACACCTCAATGATCTTCGTACAAAATTATTTCGCCTCCGTGCATGTTAGAAATGTTACTTGGATAGCTGTAAACGTCAATAAAAGGCTATTTTGTCCCAATTTGCAAAAGCTACACGTTTCACACTATCTAAATTAAATTAAAGATGATTTAGGAACTTCTAGTTGATTAATTCTCAAATTGTATTTTCCTCTCATAATAGACTCGTCATTGATTTATGTTTTTATGTCAATGATTGCGTTTTATTAAATGACAGACGTTTAAAAAAGAAAATACAATAATAAACCAAAATAGTTTACTTACGGATTTTCCTGATAATCAATAAAGTTAGTTATTTAATTAAAGTGTAGTGAGATTAGCTGCGGTTATTAGAATTAGCAACGAGAAAGTATTTTTGTTTGTCTTTCCAAAACTGTTTTCAATGTGTTTCACCCCTAGCTCCCTTAATATTCGATAAAGTGAAAAACGTACAAATACAAGTCTGTTAATTTCAAAACAGTCTTCATTGCCAAAGCCAATAACTCAAACATATCATCTTTTCTATTCCTTTGATGTCGAGTTAACTCGTTGAATAGGTAGATGAAACATGTAGACATTCAGTTTGTATAAATTATATGGATATCTTGAAAATCGACATTTAGAGTAGTAAGTACTCATCAATTTATGCAAGGTATGTATCAGTTTTGAAAGTTGGACTTTTTCTTATTTGGAAAATTATGGGGGTGGATGTAACGTTTTTATTCGTCGGATTTATCCAACTTTTGTTCTGTATGAATGTATTTACAGGTTATAGTGATGTATGCTTTAATGTTAATGTAACATTTCATGTAAGTAGCTGATATTTAAACTGATATCTTGCTAATGACGCCAAATGAAGACCTTTAAGAACGTTTACCAAGGTTATTTCTAACTTATCAGTCTGGTCAGATTAATTAGTGTACATAATTACCATTTGAGGTCATTTTGATAAATGTAGGTTGTTATTTGTATTCAAATCAAAATTGTTGGTACGATTAATTATCAATCAATTGGCGTAACATAATGTAAACATTGAGCAACACCGATCACTATTTCTTCTCTATGTTTACATTTCTATTTGTGATTTTACACTTAGATTAATGCATTGCCGTTCGTAAAGAGAAATTTGCTTCGCATTAATCTTATGCTAATATTTTGCAAGCTGTTTGTTTACAATTTCTATATTAAGTAGAAACATCTGTGTAAATTATCACACTTAGGTCTTGTTTTATAAAAGATGGGTTTTAGAGAAATAAAATCGAAAGGAAACAAAAACATAATTTAATGTTAATTACTACCAGATTAAAACCACCAATTTATTTTTTTTAAATTTATATTACCAATTCATAACTGTCTGGAGAACGACAGTTCATTGAAAATATTGTTTCTCCCGGAATATCAGAATTAAGTCCTTCAAGGCTGACTAAGTGCGCTGTAGACGGGAAATAGGGCCAATAATTCATGAACTCTCACAATAAGTTTTACGTAAAAAGAATTCTTTGCCATTCGATTTACGTTTTGACCCTGAATTATCTTGCACGATCATCAAGTATTTCTTGCAACATTCCTTTGGTATGAATCCACAGAACAAGAATCTGTTAATTAATTTCGTTTCTGAATTAATGGACTTGAGAAAAAACCGTCCCAAAATAAAACTAAGAAACTGCAGTGAACGTATATTTATATTGCGCACTGTATAATCAACTAGTGGATATCTTTACAGTTAGAAAGTAGAATAAACAGGTTTCGATAGTTTTTTACTTCAAATGATTGATTTGAGGACATCCACATCAAATTAATGGCGAACTGCTACACATCAGAACAAGTTTTCAATTCTTTTTTTTTCTGAGGAAATCGAGTGCTATCTAATATTTCAAAACAAGAAAGTATAGATTAACAGAACACTTTGGTTATCTTGTACTCTAAATATTAGTCTAATTTAAAATTTTTATATCCTGCTATTCATTATAAAATGAAATAGATACGATTATATTACGTCGTAATAACATAAAATGCAATATGTATAATGAGGCTAAAGTATCTGATAACATATTTAACTTCCTACCTAAAATCCTAAACGCTTTGAAGCGAAACCTTAAGCGGAAACTTAGGAAACAGGGGTGTAAACCACGTCTGGTTCCTTTAAGCCATATATGATGTCACTTCAAAGTTGTTGGTTTTGATGTTATATTAACTAGAACTCGATACTAGTTAAGATATTCATAATAATTACCTACGCCAAGACATAAGTTTAACATCAAATTTGATTAAAGGTAATTCGAGATATTACACAGAAAAACTCTTTAATAATCCCGTCTTATAAATTCTGTCTTTATATTATTAAGAAATTTGGATTCTGTGTAATAAACATTAATTCGTTGTAAACTGCTTTACGTTTAATTTTAAATGAGAATTTATTTCAGTACAGCTTTGAGAAAGTTTTTTAAATTTAAATATTAATCGGTTTTTTTCTTGTTTTACAAAGATATCGAGTTAGTCTAAACTGATACGTACAAGTTTAGAGACCTTCAGATTTAAGCGCTGAATGAATATTAAATTTTCTGTTTCGTAACCCAAATATATCTTGTATTTTGTTCTAATTAATGAAGGTCTCCTATGAGAAACTTATAAAACTTGTACTTTGGGCGTTTGTAATTCGTAAATCATGTTTAACTAGTAGTAGTCGGTTAAGGTTTCCGAAGATATACTGTTCTATTTGAAGCCTGTGTACTGTTAAAGGATTTTGGTTACTTCCAACAGAACGGGCCTCCTCATATAAATTTTTGTAAATATTGTGTAAAGATAAATCTCGATAGATATGTCCAACACAGAATATTCCTACAATAAAATATATTTGTTTAAGTAAACGGTAATAAAATGATTTTTTAGATATTTATTCTGCTGTTTTATCAAGTCCTAGGAACTAAATTAACTCTATCAACAATAATGTCTACCTTCTTCAATTTTAATTGAATTACATGATGAAGGTAAAGCAATGAAGCTTCAGATTATAGCAGTGTCTTTTGATATTTAATACAAATTGGGTTTTTTACGGTCCATATCAACTACTACATAACATAAATAATGTTACATCTATTGCACACTTCTGTAGTTCTCATTCAGTTTGGACTATTATAACTCGTAATGCTTTGCTGGATGGACTACAAAAAATTACAACGTGTTAATCCGAAAGCTTCAATCTTGAATCTTGAATTAGCAAGATATATTTAGAGTTCCTCTATATAAAGATAAAAATATATTATTCTAGAAATAAGTCAAGACTTGCAACCCCACGCAAATACTAATAATGGACATTACCCCTACTGAACGAGCTGAGTTTGTGTAACAAAACAGATTTGAACATGAACAAATTACAGAAGAAGCAAGTGAATATAGTATGTGCTTTGTTAATTATAGAGCAGCTTTTGATGGAGATGCTAAAATATCTGGTACATCTTCTGGGACACTTACATCTACAAAACTCCGTTCGAGTAAGCACCGACAAATCTTTCTCAGAAGAGTGTTTGTAGATCAATGTGTAAGGTAAGAATACGTTTTCTCGCTAATTCCTTCACCATATACAACGAATACACAATACAGTACTGGAAGGCTGGGTAGAGGTAGTATATATCTATTAGTGACATTGATTCTTGTGAAATCGGATATTGTCTGTTCAACTAAAATTCAACCATTCGATTTAAGAAGATTTTCTGGCTAAAATAACACGAAAAAGAAACGACCACAAAATCCTGTGATCTCTGTAGTGGGCTAAATGAGTCGCATTGCATCGAAAATTGAGCAGTATGAAATCGGACGCTGTCTGCTCGACCGCAATTAAACAACTGGATTTAGAAAGACTTTTTGGACCAAGGTAACATGAAGAAAAGACGACCACAATACTCTACGTAGAGCTCTGTAGATTTCCGTAGTAGACTAACTGAGCCGCATTGCATCGAAAACTCAGCAGTGTGAAATCGGACGTTGTTTGTCTGACCGCAATTAAACAGCAACTCAATTAGAATGATTTTCTGGCAGTGTGAGATCGAGTGTTGTCTGACCAACCGAAATTAATCAACGAAATCTCGATTTAGAAAAATTCTCTACTCCAAAATATTCCTAGATAGCTTACTTTACAGGACGAGGGAGAGACGACCAGAAATTCTATGTAGGTACCGGTTGGGGATCAAATTTTGCTTATTTGCTCGGTAATCTCAGTCACAGTAGCTAAAGTCAACTCAAATCATCATTGTTTCTTCTGCTGCTTTGCAGCAGCAGAAGCCACTGTAGGTATATGCTGCACGCGGTCAAGGATGTGAAAGGAAGGTTGGTTGCAAACTTTTCGCTTAAAACCCACCGTCGGACAGGAGAGAAGTCGGAAGTCCGGCGGGTCGACTCCGTCGTCGTTGAGTCGGTCTCCAGTTCTCCATCGGCTTCCGAAGTCTTGGTGGTGCCTGAAACAGAAAACAGAGTTTGGGAAGGAAGGGGGAGGTGTGAAGGATTAGGGATATCTGGGGGGTCTTGTGGATGGGTGTGCCGAGCATCAGGTGTGGAATTAGTCTACCTGGTGGCCAGGGGTGTGCTTTCCAAGATGTTTTGGAGATCACAAGTCACAACAATGCTGTCCATCCAACTGAGATTAGTCGACGACAGTTTCATTTAGAAACATTTTCTAACCAAAGTACACCTAGAAGCAAGACAGAGAGACAACTGAAAATCCCTGATGGGGGATCGCATACGATCCATTTGCTCAGTAGTTTCCACAGTGGAGCAGCGTGAGCCGACCAAATGAAATTAAGCAACGAAAATTCGATTTAGAAAAATTTCATGACCGAGGTATACCTTAATGGTTTGCTGTTACCTTATGGAAACACAGAGAGACGATAATGAAATACTAAGCAGGTCTTAATCAAGGATCAAATTTGACTCATTTGCCCAGTAGTTTCCGTAGTAGACTCGTTGAGCCACATCCTATCGAAAATTGGGCAGCGTAAGATCTGATGTTGCCTGCTCCACTGAGAGTAAACAATGACAACTCAATTTAGAAACATTCTTTGGTCAAAGCACATCTTGATAACTTGCTATTACCTTGCAACACGAAGGAGAAACAGGAACAAAACCTTATGTAGGTTTCTGTCTGGTATCAAATTCGTCCCATTTGCTCAGTAGTCTTATAGTAGATTATCTGAGTCACATCGCATCGAAAATTGAGCCGAGTGACAACTCGGTTTAGAAACATCTTCTGACTAAAGTACCTCTCGATAGTTTGCTATATTACTTTGCAGCACGAAGGAGAAACGACTACAAGACCTTATGTAGGTTCCAGTCCGATATCAAATCCGCCCCATTTGCTTAGTAATGTCATAGTAGATTATAAGAGCCACATCGTTTCGAAAATTGAATGTTGCCTACTCGTACGACATTAAATAACGACAACTCGGTCTAGAAAGATTCTCTGACCACAGTAGCCCCATGATGATATGATACCACTTTGCAACCCGAGAAAAACGACCACAAAATCCTGTATACAGGGTGTTTTCAAAAGTATGCAGGGAACTTTATCAACCGATACTACTCACAAAAATGAAACAAAAACCTTAACAAAACTTTTTTCCAAAAATAAATAAGTTGGAAAGTTAGAAATTCACATTCCTCACATTTAGGGTATCACTGATACATTAGCAAAATCTTATCCTTTTTCTTCTTATTAAGATGAGATTATCGTTTTATTGGAATTCTTATCATGACAATGGTTTTAACCAGGAAATTAGATTATTAGATTTATTAGATCTCTTGTTCAAAAGAAAGGAATAATTCGACGATTTTAAATAATACAATTACTTTCTAAGAATCAGAAAAATAAATAAGTAGGTAAAAGAACGTTTTTGAAAAGACAAACACGTTAAATTATTTTTATTATTTAGCTATAAAGATGGACTGCACTCTGACCACCAAACGGTGTGGGACCAATATTGTCGATCCCCTAGCTTCGTTACTGTTACTGATAGAAAAATTCTTTGTTGACATTTTTAGTATGTTTTGATGCGTTCTGCTTAGTGTTAGTTTTCCGCATACTTTCCAAAACACATTGTAGATTCCTGTCAGGGATCAAATTCTTCTGATTTGCTCAGTAGTCTCCGTAGTAGACTAGTTGATTTACATAGCATCAAAAATTGAACAGTTGCGTCGTCTGCACAACCGAAATTAGACAACTTTACGTAGGCTCCTGTTGGGGATTAATCCTATTCATTTTCTGAGTAGTTTCCCCAGTAGACTAATTGATTCACATCGCATCAAAAATTGAGCAGTTGCGTCGTTTGCACAACCGAAATTAGACTACTCGATTCAGAAGGATTTTCTGACTAAAGTAACCCTCGATGGTTTTTGTTTCCTTGCAATATCTACCCTATGTAGCTTTCGGTTGGGAATCAAATTCGCCATATTTGGTTAGTTGTCACTGTAGTAAACCAGCTGAATCACGTCTCATCAAAAATTGAGCAGTGTGAAATCGAATGTTGTCTGCCCAACCGAAATTAAACAACAACTCAATTTAGAAGTATTTTTTGACCCAAGTACCCCTGGATGGTTAGCTATTATCAAACCGAGGACAAAGTCTTTTGCCTCCCACCTATTTCCTACCAGTCTTGCACATGCAGCTATTGCAACTCATGAATTGCTGGTGGTTCGTTTACGTGTCATTGTTGGTGGGAACTGATTCATCAATTCTGGCCTTAGGCTAGCTATTATCTTGCAACACGAAGGAAAAACGACGACACAACCTTATGTACGGCCCTGTCGGGTATCAGATTCGTCTTATCTTCTGGTAATCTTCGTAGTAGACTAACTGAGGAAAATCGAGAAGAGTAAAATAGGATGTTGTCTGCTCAGTCACAATTAATCAACGACAACTCGATTTAGAAAGATTTTCTGACCAAAAGATTTGCTATTACCTTCTTCTTGTTCTTTCACTTAATTAAGGCAGTGCCTGTTTGGTTCATTAATGGAAGTTCATGTTTGTTTTGGAGGGGATTGGATGGATGACTAAATCCAGTTTTGTTTCCATCGCTTTGGTGGCCTACCTGGCGGTGTTTTTCCTTTCGGTTTCCTGTCTCTTGCAATTTTGGGTAGTCTTTTACAATTCATTCTCTCCTGTGTCTTACATAGTTCTCGTATTTGGGAGTTAGGTATCTTCTCTCGTAGTGTTTCTGTTGTTTTGTTTTGCTGGTTTTGGGTATGTTAATATTGGTCTGATACATGTTTTGTATATCCTAACCTCACATATATTTGTTCCGCCATATGACGTCTTGCAGACATCCCGACGCCACGACTGCTCCTTTAATCACTTGATCTTTCACTTCCAATTGTATGTCTGTGGCGCTGGATATATTTACGCCCAGGTATTTAAAGTTCATAACCTGTTCCACCATTGCCCCTTCTGTTTCTAGCTTGCATCTTACGGGTTCTCTAGATATTGTGATACATTTTGTCTTCTGTTTTGATACCTCTATGTTATATCTTTTGGCCGTTTCCACAAATCGGTGTAGCATTTTCTGTAGGTTGTCCTCGCTGTTTGCAATGAGGACCACATCATCAGTGTAATATACTATGTTGACTCGTTTTTGCCCCACGTTGTTTCCCTCCATTACTCTTACGTCTCTGATGATTTCGTCCATTATTATGTTGAACAGCATTGAACTGAGTGAATCACTCTGTCGGATTCCTGAATTTATCGTTATCTCGTCAAATAATGTTTTTGCAATTCTTGTATGCTTGTCCTTGTGTCTTCGTATATGTTGTGAATTAGGTTTCTCAGGTCCCGTGGGACGTTATTCTTCTTTGGTATGTCTAATACGTCGTCTTTGGTTAGATGTAGAAGTACATGTATGCTGGCTGATCATATTCTATAGATTTTTCGCATATTTGACGAATCACAAAGATAGCGTCTGTAGTCGATCTGTTGGTTCTGAATCCCATCTGTTCTTCGCTGTTTTTAATTATGGCGTCCAGTTTTGTGAGTATTATTTTGGTTATTAATCTCAGTGTTGTGCTAAGTAATGTAATTCCTCGGTAATTTTAGGTCTTTCGTCTATTACCTTCCGTGAATATTGGTACTGTGGGGATCTTTTGGGTTTTCAGAATAATTCCTACAAATTTAAGGAGTTGGTCTTGTAATTAGTGCCTCTCCACCGTACTTTAGCATCTCATTGGCTATAGCATTTATTCCGGGTGTTTTATTATTCCTTAACTATGATATATTTGTTTGGATATCTTCTACTGTTACCTCCGTGTTGCTATCCTCATCTTCCAATGTTGTTGTATTCCCTGCACTCTCGTTACCGCCGTACATGTCTTTAAAGTATCTAATCCACTCTTCTTCCTTAATTGTGTTTACTGGTCTCGTTTCATTGATTTTAGCTTTTCTATTTCTGATTAATTTCCACACCTTTGTTTGGGCTCAGGTCAGATCTCTTTCCATATCTTCAGTAAACCTTTTTCAGTATTCTTTTTTTATGCTTCGAAATCGCATATTGATTCTGTTTCGTGTGTTTCTATAACTATTTAGGCTTTCTACAATCTTTGTAGTTTTATACCTGAGATAAGCAATTTTCGTTTCCTTGCTCAATCGTTTAATTTGCTCTGTTAACTATGGAGTCTTACTACTCTTCCCGGTTACCTTTGTTCTGCCACATGCTTCTTCTGAGGCTCTTTTATTTCGTTTAGTGATATTTTTGGTTTTAATCCATGCTGGTAGAGTATGCGTGTACTTTTGTTCCTTTTAAGCTTTCTATGTTTATTCTTTCTGTTGTTGATACCTCTTTTTGTTCGTTCTTTCCTTCAAAGAGGTATAATCTTAGCTTACAGAGGAATAGACTGTGATCGCTTCTGATATTTGCGGAGTTAAGAGCCCTCATATTCATTATTTCTTTCAGGTGTATCGATCTACTAGTTATTATGATGACCGACGTTTGACCGCGGCTGTTTCGCCATGCTATTTTGTCCGCAGAAGTCCACCAGGAGATTTCCGTTTTCGTTTTCCGTTGAATCGTTGCTTTATACCAGGGACGATGCTTGTGCCAATTTGTGTGTTTAAATCTCCCATTATCCCACATGCACTGTATTTGGAATTGAATATATCAGTCCCTGTAATTCGTCATAAAATTGTTCTCTTGGTTGTTTGGGTTTGCTAATATCAGGTGCATACACGCTGATGAAATCTACGAATTTGTTTCTTGTTTTTATTTGTATTTTCAGGATTCTCTAGCTTGTGATTGTGATGACCGTGATACCTGATTGAAGCGTTTTGTGTATGTCTTTCTTGGCTTTCTCAGAGTATATTAGTGTATATTCTCCACAGTGTCCTGTTTCTTTTCCTTTCTGTTTTGTTTCTTGTAGTGCACATATGTCGATGTTTTTCTCAGTTATTTCATCTACTATTTCTTGATCTCAAGAATTTTAGGACATTATCCCCGTGTTCGGTAAGCTACGTCTCTTGTTCTTGTCACTCAAATAATAATCCAGATTTGAGCGACAAGAACAAGAGACGATCCCAAGCAAAAATAGTTGTCAGAGTATGTTCCAGGTTGCGATTCTTGCCGTTTGTTTTGCTAGAAATCCTTTTTTCCTATCCGTTTGCTTGGTCGTCACCATTTTTTTCCCGTCCAGTTTCGAGGCTTCTATTCTATTAGAGTTTTTAGCGTTTCGTAGATTTCACCGTGGATAGGTTGCTGCCTGGCCCACGAACCCTCCTCCTTTACCCGGGCTTGGGACCAGCAGTGGCCGCTGTCGAGCTACTCAATCCATCCTTGTTGACCACAGGCGGAGTTGTTATTACCTTGCAACCGAAAACAAAAACCAAAACAATTCTTTATGTAGGTCGTTGTTGGGGAACAAATCATTATCATTATTGTCTTTTGTCTTAAGCACGAATCGGCAGTCTAAAAATTTGCTGGACTGGGATTATACTTAAGGAGTTATTGCATGTGGGGGATGAAATTGTCTATATTGCTGTCATTACTGCTTTAAGTTTCTTGACGTCTTCCTGAAAGTTTAGTTAGGATGTCACTGGATGACTGCATCAATTCTTTGGCGTACCCAGACACGAACTGTTACTCGGTGGTCGTTATAGAAATTTCTTTCTAACTAGGTAATTGATTGTTTGTGTGAGGACGACATGTCGAGCAAAGTACAATTTGTAACCAGAACTTTCCTACTGAATTTACAGATATGTGGCCTTATTTCAAATTTGATAATAAAAGAAGCTTCTTGATTTTATTCAGATAAAATAAAGTGAAAGAGACTTGTGCTATTCTAGATTCTAGATTTTCATTCAAATTCTTAAATTTTGCATTTTTGTGATATAGTAAAATATTTTATTTGAAGTTTTCATTACAGCAAAGATTAGTTTTAACCATTTTATAGAATTGGTGGACGTGATTGCTGAATTGTGTAATTCTCAAGTATGACATTTATCTTATTTATCCTTTACGAGATTAAGCGTGACGAACACAGTCCTGTTTAACATTTTAAATTTAATAATTTGATAGAATTTCATTACATTTCAAATTCCTTTAATTTACTTGTTCGTTGGAGAAAATCTCCACCTCTTAGAGACCTGCACCTGCTTTCCACGGCTTTCTTTCTTTGAATCATGAACTTCATCACTGAAAATTTAAATTTCTAGCTTAACCTTTTAGTATAGGACGTCTAGGGTATCGTCGATGCAAAGTCTTAGAGTACTGTATACGATGTCAAGTTCTTTCCTTTATGGTAGTAACAAACGTGGATTTGCTGATTTAAGGATTATATTAGTATGATTTGAGCAAAGCGTTGTAGCGAAATAAATATAAAAATCTATAGATTACAACTTTTGACCAAAACAAAGTAGAATTTATAAAATAAAATCTTAATTTTCAACATAAATTTGAAAATGATTTCTTCAGTTTTACAGACTGCCTTTAAGGAGACGTTGCCTCAAGGCTTTACTCACAGTCACTGCGGCTGGCGATATAATGTACGAGGTCTGTTCAAAAAGTATCGCGAATTTTGTGTTTTTTCAAAAATTATTTATTTATTCATGAATATCTATTTTGTCCCCTTCAAAGTAATCCCCATCAGATATTATACACTTGTGCCAACGTTTTTTCCAATCCTCGAAGCACTTCAAAAAATCATTTTTTGTGATCTTGTTCAGCTCCTCCTTCGATGCCGTCTTTATCTCCTCAATCGTAGCGTAGCGTCGTCCTTTCATGGGCCTCTTCAGTTTCGGGAGCAAGAAAAAGTCACAGGGGCCAAGTCTGGGGAATACGGTGGCTGCGGCATCATCAGTGTGTTGTTTTTGGCCAAAAATTCGCGCACAAGCAACGATATGTGAGCAGGGGCGTTATCATGGTGCAAAAGCCAATTTTTGTTCTTCCACAAATCCCGGCGTTTCTGGCGGATTGCTTCGCGCAAATTGCGCATAACTTGCAGATAATATTCCTTATTGACCGTTCTACCCTGTGGCAAGAACTCATGATGCACCACCCCCCTGCAATTGAAGAAAACTGTAAGCAAAACCAAAAGCACGCTCTTCGTCGTTCACATCTTGTCGGCCCTCTGAGAACATTTTGTACCACCATAAACGTTGCTTCGGTCCAAGGTAGCTTTACCATATGCCACAGTCAACATTCGGAATGCGTCCGCGCACTTAATTTTGTTTTTCGCACAAAATTTGATACAGATTCTTTGATCCATTTTTTGGAATAGGCAAAAATTGAAGACGAGCCAAAACACGTCCAAGCAAAACAGCTGTCAAAAATTAACTAAATATTCAAAATGGCCGAACTTGTCGGCATAAGTGAGGGACATGAGTATCAACATAACGCCACAAAAAAATCGAAAATCGAATATACGTAACCCCCGGAAATTCAAAATTCGCGATACTTTTTGAACAGACCTCGTACACTTTATGAATTTTACTGATAC
The DNA here is from genome assembly GCA_011009095.1 of Ignelater luminosus. NCBI lineage: Eukaryota > Metazoa > Arthropoda > Insecta > Coleoptera > Elateridae > Ignelater > Ignelater luminosus. Next base: position 83,541 of record VTPC01090740.1, read on the forward strand.
AAGTTAATAAATAAAGGTGACAATAATCTATTTGGTATTTAATGATAAATTATTTAATAGATGTAATTATTACGGCCATTACACTTATACTTGATTTATTCAACCAGAAGTAGAACATTTAAAGCAATCAATACTTTGAATTGTTGAATTAGTTACTGAAAGAGTGGTTTATCCTTCGTTTTAGTTCCTGATGCAGAATTCTACGTATCGATAATCGAATTCGAACTGTAAGTGGTGCATGGTTCAGCATTTTAAGATCCTCATTTATATTATGTAAAAGAAATTCAGTAACTGTGTTTGACATGTAAATACGAAAATTGTTTAGAATACAACGACGTTGTTTGTTCTTCTGGTTACTCGAGCCTTTAGGTTTAATTTATCACACCAACAATTATTATTAATTCAATGAAGTACAATTTCTTCGTTGCATGTCTCTGAATGTAGTATGCAACCTCATTGAGTTTAAAATTAGCAACGGAAACGTATCTTAACCGCATTCTGCACGCAATGCCGAGTACTGAACTGTGCAGACATTATTTAGAAGGTGTTTACCTGCATGCGGATTTGTAATAGCTATATTTACATTAATTATGTCAAGGTTGACGTGCTTTTCTTCAAACGTAGCAATTATTAATGGAAATAACACTTTAGAAAACAAAAAAAGGTTCTTCACTTAAGAGCAATAACTCTTGAATGAAAAATAGGCGGTTTAACAAAGAGGCTAATACGATACTGCAGTTTGTACGACTCTATAAATTCTTAACCTTCATCCCTTTCATTTAATAGAGTGCTAAAACGCGTAAAACAAGTTAAATTCGCGTTGAAATAAAGAAACGTCTCCCCTTGTTTGAGGTCTCCTAATGTGAGAGTTGTGACGTTGTTACATCATTAATCAACCACTTTGATTACACCTCGGGGTCTTTCTTAACCGCAACTCAAATTCTCAACGTGTCTCTTGACCGTAGTATGTTATCATCCCGTTGAAGTTTTATTTTCTCCGTCTCCGTAACAAAAACGAATTTAACCCAACCGTGTTGATGGAAGAAACAACCTTTATTTCTCACTTAGCTGTTTAGTTGGGTAATATGGATGAATCTTTTAAGGCGGCTTCCTTCTCGTTTTAGCAACTTTACAAGGATCCTGAAACTGAAGTTTGAAAGCTGCCACGTCGAAGTGAGAAAAACCAGCGCACAAAGATAATTAACGTATGTATATATAGACAAGCAGCAAGCAGGTTATGTTCACGGAAGTAAGTTGAAACTTCTTGCGTGAACGACAAGATGAAGTCAGAAACCGTAACCTAGTGTGGATATCTTCCCTGTTACATAAATGAGAGTTAAACAAACACCGGAAACAACCGTAGTAAAGTTGCTAGTATAGTCAGCATTTACTTTGCTTCATACTTGTAAATGATGTGACCTGTCTTGCGTATATTCTCATTTGGTATGTAAATTATTATATAGTGCGTGACTGTTTCCTGTGAAAAATACTACGATACTTAATTAAAAGTCTTCATCCATTACTATGTTTCATATTGTTAGGCTTTATGACGTAATGAAAACAGATGGTGAAATATTAAAATTTTTTAAAGGGACGGATGCACAACTATTATTACATGTAATTTGGTGTATTATTCGTTCTTTATGGTTCTTACCTTTCTATCTGCAAGTTTGCTTTGATTCCTTTTCTTTAACGGTTTATTTTGCATGTCATAATATAGGTGTTATATTAAAAAAGGATTGATCAATAGTAAATGTTTCTTCTGTCTATCTTTTGTGCTTTTATGTTGTGATATCCCTTTTTTAACCCATACCTGACGTATTGCAGTAATTATTAAATGAAGTTTATGTCATCCTACTAACTTTGAATTCTAATCAGATAACAAATCCAGTATAACAAAATACTAAAGATAAAGCTATGCGAATAATTATAAATTGCAACAAATACATTTCTATTAGAGTTGAAAATTTTGAGATTCAAAATCAAACCGTTCTCATATAAATCCTTAAGTAGACAGTTTCGTTGCAAATTTGCACTTGTACTTCTGGAGTTGCGTGTTGGTTTTCGAAATTGCACAGAGATCTCTGATTGGTATTAAAGAAGGGGTTTGCCTTCTTTCTTTTTCATATTAAGAACAATCTTGTTAATCTTGCTAGAAACCATGTAGGAGGATATCTATGCGGTAGATTGTCTTGACATTTTTAGTTTGAGCATAAGTTCCAAACCTAGAGATAAATATTTAATTTTTTTATTCTGATTAAAGGGATTTTTATGATTTTGCCCTCTAATTATTTCGTTTCACCTTGGCTTGTTGGAGAGCGAGTAATCTGAATGGTTAACGTTTTAAAAGTTATTAAGAGCACCCATAACTTGATTTGTTCAGATTGCTTGCTTCATCTCTTTTAATATAAGCAGAAGGATGTGCCTGAGACTTTTGTCAACATCTTGAAGTACTTCAATGGGATTACGTGAGATTTTGGTAGTCAATCAGTCTTCTCCATTTATTTTGAATATGAAGTTTCTGTAACTCTAGATAGAACAGGAGGGAGGCGTAGTAGCATAGATGAGAGTTATGGTTCTATGATTATTTCTTGACCAACAGGCAACTAATCAGATTGACCCTAAAAAAATAGTTGCATTCACTGGCCAGCCTATGATTTAGGCATTCAGCTGATGTTGATAGCAGCCATGTTATTCATGGATTGACATATTAAAATTACAATATCTAGTAAAAAGACAATTACAGCCCAAAGAAATACAACAAAAGGTTATAATATGTTATAGTGAAACTGGAAATACGAGAAGTTAAAGTAGAGCAGAACGGATATAGCACTGGGCAGAAACAGAAATACAGTACAGTATAAATTCTCTAAGAGGATGTAAAGCGGAAACCAGGGATGAAATACAGGTAGAGCTGTTTAAAATCAGAATCTAACAGTAATATAATTGGGGAACTACAAGTTGTTGAAAGTATCTGAAGAAGGGAAATCATGCGTATACAGGAATTATCGTTAAGTAATTTATTAAAAGATTTTTTTGCGCTTTCCTGTTTCCTATTACATTATGTTTTCACTGCAGCTCGGCTTGGATCTGAAAGCTTTCTGCGGACATCCACGGAGAGGGTCTGGCACGAACTCCAAAACAGACATAGGGAATGCCCTTCGAGCTCCGCTTTAAATTCTCTTTTCCCTCTCGGTCTCCGAAATACTGGCCTACTTTCGCGCCCCTTAATGAGTAACGCTTGAAACCTAATACGCCTAACGTCTTTTACCACGGGTTTGTTAAAGATTCTCGATCAGATGATTTTCAGACTGTTTGGAGAAGATGAGATGTAGAACTGGCTAGCTCAAACTCTTAGAGGAGAAATTTCTTCTAGGATCTAGAAATCACTTGAGTTTTGTTTTGGTTTCGAAATCTCTAATCACAAAACTACTTATTTTGATCGATACAAATCTAAATTAAAACCTGTGTAAACTATAGGATGTCTTTTTCGCTTAGTTGACACTAAACAAAGATACATACTCACAGTTTCTTTTCAAGAATCCAGCAAAAATCTCTTTATGTGATAACGAAAACAAATGCTTTCCTAAATTTAGTAAAATTCATGTTTTCTTCCATCAACCCATAGAAAAATATCAAAACCTGCTCCTACTGTCTTATAAACTCAAAAGGACGTTTCCTTCTTCTAACCATCACAGTATAAATAAGTTTCTGCTACCTAGCCAGATTTGTTTGGATGAGATGGAATCTTCGCAAGTGCTTACATTTCAACACCTCATCAAGGAAACCTTCCTCGACTAGAATCAAAGCATCCGGGTATTAATGTGCCAATCAAGTTCGGTGGAACGAATTCACGGTCTTTAGTTTTCAGAGCCAAGAAAATAACAAATCGTCTTTCCATCATGATACAAGTGGTCCAAGTTTGAGTGCGGCTCAAAATTCAGGCCAGAAATCCCAGTCGGTCGATGCGCGAAATCCAATTAAATTGAGAAAACCAAACAACCTGAAAGGTTTGATCGACTTAAAATGCTCCTCGGACTCAAAAGGCTTAACCAGCTTGAATGATTCAGAAAGACAGTTCTAAGAAGCCCAAAACGGCAGACTCGAAGCATGTTGGTGGCCACAAGCAAATATTTTTCCCTTAGTCTCTAAACCACCGACTGAAATAGATATAGCAGCCGGGTAGCAACCCTAATCTCGTGCCCTTTACTGAATAGAGCCCTTAAGCTGTGCCTAACGTCTTGAGTCAGTCATGTCTAAAAGAATACTAAAATTACAGAGCTACTACACTTTTAGGTTGTAATACAAATATTTTTATTCATAGAAGCAGCCTTGGTATCTTCTGATTACGGATCATGACAAATCTAGGACTCTGGCAAAGAATACATCATAAACAAGTAACAACTAGAAATCTCATTGCGAGAATAAAAATGGATAGGACAAAACTTATCGAGAGATCAAGATAAAATTGCTATATGGCTAGTTCAAAGCAACTTGGTAAACATCTGTTTTTGATACCTTATGGAGTCTCGAGAAAGGATTTGTAACCGAATGTCATTTATAGCACTCTGAAACTTAAAGCCAATGAGTGAAAGAAAGTGAACAACTAACAATCTGTATCAGTAGTACCGCTAGTTTGGACACAAAAGCATCAAATTACTACAATCTGAATAAAGAGTAAGCCGTAGAGAATCCTAAAGTTAACCAGGGCTACGAAGACGTAAAGATTTCAAAGGTTTTTTCTCCAGTGTCTGTGTGTAGAAGATTTAGAATATGTAAGACTCGCAATCAGTTACTCCTAGTGAAAGCACTTTAACTATGATGTAGTTCTTACCATCATGCATGTTCACGATAAAATGAATGAAAATACTTTGTATTCTATACGATACTAAGGAAAAAAACGAAGACACCACATTGTTTTTAGTTTTTGATGTAAAATCCAAATCTGAAGTCAAACTGCAAAATTTGAAAAAATGCGGACGGACGGACGGACAGACAGAGACCAAATTTCAAAAAAATCGGTGAGGTACACCTTGTGAATGCCCCTTGTTAAAAACTAAATCGACATCATATATAATATCACTATGTCGACAAATCGCTATTTTCAATCTCGATTATCTCGAAAAGTATTCGAGATATCGAAATACCGATTATATATCTGTAATCAGAAGAAGAGTCTAAGTTGATTTCATATATAACATGTCCTGTAAAGTTACGGCAACATGACAACAGACCAACAGACAGACTATGCCGAAAAATCGGCATTTTCGATCTCGATTATCTCGAAAACTATTCGAGATATCGAAATACCGATTATGTATCTGTAATTAGAAGAAAAGTTTAAGTTGATTTCATATATAACATGTGCTGTAAAGTTACGGCAACATGGCAACAGACCAACAGACAGACGGAATGTACGAATTCAGATACGAATTTTTTTAAATTTTGTCGATAAAACAAATAAATAAATAAAATAATTTCCACTTTCTACAGCACTTTGGATAGCAGAGACGCCAATAACACCTTACATACAAAATATTTAAGCAATTCTGGGTGTTATTTAGTTTTGACCGCTTTTTCGTCATTTTCGACCAGTGTGATCCGGTACAGCAACCTTATTGACTCGAAGACCATTTTTGGTAAGTCCCATAAAGGGTTTAACACAATACAGAAGTGAATTCGCGGTGCGCCATTCATGCATCGATCATCCCAAGCGGGAACACACACTCCAGGCGAAACTTTTTCTGCTCAATTAACGTGAGTAAGATAAAGACAAGGAAACAAACATCCGTATTCGTAACAATGAAACATTCTAACTTGTGCCAAACGATAAAGTGAAAGCCAGAATCAACTAGGAATCATGTATAGATACAGCACGTCATTCCCTGTGCACAATGGGAAATTTTAATATAAATAATTCATATTAAAGCGAGCTTGGCCTGGGACAGTGTTCCTAGTGTTCCCTCGATAGCTGAATCTAAAACTACTACACCTCCTATCAGGGCTAGCACAAGCAGTACACCTCCAATAAGCTGTTATGGACGTGGTAAGGCTGGTTCTATTAAAGCAAATTGTCCTTCATGCAAGAAATCACCATCTACTCAACCTCCAGAATTCTGCGTTAGATGATAAACCAGAAACTTTGTTGGAACTTTGAAACCGTCCACTCCTTTTTATAGATTATTTTGAGTTCTCATGGAAGCGGATATCTTGACAGGTTCAAAACAAAGCGTGGCTGGACACACCCTCTATGAAATCTTAAAGAGAAAGGGCCACCGTTTTGAGTTCATGGGTTGTCATTTTAAATTAGCAGATGGAAAGCCCAGATATGAAGATGTACTAGCTATATACGTAGATGTTTACTTACATAGTCGTCGGATTCCTACCAAGTTCTTTGTATTTCCAACAGCGACGTGCATTAATACATTGCTGGGGATGGATTTCGTTGAAGATGCCTGGCTTGCTTTTAATTTTGAAAATAAAACTTGGAGTTTTGCTGATGATTCAGGAATTTTGTATTCACTACAGTATGAAGCTCCCAAACCTGATAGCGACTCATCCATTGACATAAATTTTATTACCTCCCTACGTCCAGATGAAGGACAATCGTTGGAGGAAGCCGAAAAACAGAAAGTAAATGATTTCTTGGAGAATTACCAAGATATTTTTGATGCAGGGGGAAAAACCTAGTACACTGTTTGCAGAGCATATTATCGAAACAGGTAACCACCCTCCTATATCTATACCTCCTTATCGTATGTCTCCAGCAAGGAAAGAAATTCTTCGTCAAGAACTGGATAAATTATTGCAGCAAGAAATTATAGAAGAATGTGGAAGTGCGTAGGCTGCTCCGGTTGTGTTAGTGCCTAAACTAAACGGACAGATGCGTCTATGTGTGGACTATCGCGAGCTAAATAAAATTACTGTGAAGTCTACTTACTCTCTTCCAAGGATGGACGATCTTCTTGATGCTGCTAAATCCACACGTTACATGAGTACTATAGACTTACGATCGGGTTATCATCAACTGCGCGTACGCGAAGCTGACCGTGACAAGACTGCATTTGTTACTCCTTTTGGTACGTTCCGATATCTATGTATGCCATTTGGCCTTCGTAGAGCGCCTATGACATTTCAGAAACTTATGGATCGTTTTCGCGCCGGTTTTAGTGAAGTTCTTGTACTCGCATATCTGGACGATCTGATAGTGCTTTCGACGTCACTCGATTCACATTTGAAGGACCTTATCGGTGTATTTGAAAGACTTCGTTCATTTAAACTTGATCCTGTTTGTAGACCCGGACCCAAAAATGTCCGCGATGTCAAGTCTTTTTTGCAAATTTGTTCATGGTATAGAAGACATATCGGAAGCTCTGTCGGGGTCTTTCGACCCCTTTGTAAACTTACACGTAAGAATGCTATTTGGAATAACAGCAATCGTTTTTATACCTTGAAAACGTTATATACCTCTGCTCTGACTCTACAACAGTGTGATCCAACAAAGCCTTTCACCATTAGAACCGATGTTAGCGACTATGCCCTCGGCGCAGTTCTGCCCCAGAGACAGGATGCAGAGAAGCATCCGATAGTAGATTACTAACTACCAGTGAACGAAACGACTCTTGTCCTGAGCGGGAAGCTCTTGCCATAGTTTTTGCCTTGCAGCAATTCGGTGGATATATAGAAGGTTCTGAGATTTTGGTAACTTCGGATCATCAGGGCTTTCGCTAGTTAATGAACATTAAATCACCCACGGGTTGCTTAGCTTGTTGGGCGTTGTTGATCCAAAGTTTTAATGTAAAAATTGATTATCTACCAGGCAGACGAAATGTTGTGGCAGACACTTTGTCTAGGCCTCCGTTCCCTAAGCTTCCTCCAGGAGAAGAAATTCCCATATGTATGGTTGCTGTCACAGTACCTGGTGGAAGTCAACAACTAGAGGACTTTGAATTAGCCAAGATCATCCATAGCTTTAAAAGTTCAGATGATTCGGATTTACCTAAATGAACTGAAAGAGGCTACCTCATGAGCAATGGACTCCTATATAGATATCCTCAAGACATTGACTCAGAAGGAGCTGCCCTTGTCGTTCCTCGCCGCGGATTATGGCGTTGATAGGACCTATAGAAGAATCGCTCAGCGGTATTTTTGGATTGGAATGAAGAAGTATATTGCCGAGTATTTAAAGAATTGCGGTGATTGCCAGAGGTATAAGGCCAGTAACCAGAAACCCGCAGGCTTGGTACACACTCCTGTGTATGCTCAGAGATTTGAAGTTATTTTCATAGATTTGTTTGGCTCATTGCCAGAAACGGATGTCGTAGAGCGTTGGATTTTCATCATCGAAGACACTGCCAACAAATGGGTGGAGAGGACCAGATTTTCTTGCGATTTGGGTTAGCTCGTCGCATCATTAGTGATAACGGGGTCCAATTTGTAAGCCTCATAATGCAAAAGGTCTGCTACTGTTTGGGTATCCAGTGATCCTTTACTGCGGTATATCACCCTTCAGCGAACATGGTTGAACGTAAGAATCGAGATTTAAAACTTCGCCTTGCTATGTTAGTAGGAAACGAGCATACGACATGGTCAGAGAAACTACCCAGTATTCGCCTCGCTATGAATACCGTTGTTGGGAGAGCGTACACGCTATTCAGCTGCATATCTCGCATTCGCTCGAAAGTTTTGAAACCCAGATAACATAGTCCATGACTTCCGTGCGACTGTTGAATCCGAAACCTTTGTCCCGCAGATAACTTCTTATTTACTTATCACTCTTTAGAGTGCCCGAGGAACCCATGAAGTCTACTGCGATCGGCACAAAGTATATGCAGATTCGAATCATATGTCCGCTTTGATTCCATATGCTGGTGAAGAGACGGAGAGTCCTGTGGCCGCGTTGAAGAAACGTAGGCGACTAAAGAATTCTTCTTCTTGTCCCGGTTTCCTCGTCGGGTCGTCTTCGGAACCAGAGGGGGAGACTGTAATGCACCACCACGGCCCCGACGTGCCGCCACTGAACGGTCAACACCCACCTGCTTGAGTTGACGAGATGGCGGAACGTAATAGTAAATAAAAGTGTTAAAATACTTATTAAATCAGGTAATCTTAATGTCCAATTCACATGGAGGTTAGATCTATGCTGAACATGATTCGTGCACTACACAACCAAACTGCCAACAGGGACTTATGTTACAAGAAGAATCTTGTTTTAAGTGTACTATAAAAAGTGCAATAGGCATATCTGGCTTAAGAGGTAATTTTGAAAGGTGAGTGGCAATTTTGGCCTATGTTACAACTATGACTTCTGATGTATGGGTTTTTGGGAAACAATTTTTAGGAAATTCTCAAAACCTTTTTGCCTTTTATCTCAGATCGAAATCTTTGTTGAATTTAGTTTCAAATTGAATACTCTAACTTTATTATTTAGTTGTAGACTGCAGAGCTTTAAGTTAGACATTTTGATTTTGCGTTCATGGTACCTATTTGTGGAAAGAGATTCCACGTATAAACCAAAATTATGAAATTTGCTCTAGTAGACTTACGTTGTCACCTATACTAAAAGGCTCTATTTCTTATTTCATAAAAATTGATTTATTAGAAATACTCAAAGACGCTCCTTTGTAGTAGATCTTCCCCTGTTTGTGGTTCATGACAACAATATTAGAAATTCACTTTTGTCGCAATAATCTATTAACTTATAATATAATTTGACCAGTACCATGCGATAAACAACCCACAAAAATGAATTTTAAATGTCTCTTTAAAAGACCAAATACAAACTATAAAGACTGAGTTTTTAAATTATAATAATTTTCAGAATTTCTCCAAATAAAATCATATAGATATAATGTTTTAGTAAAGTACTTTCTATTGTATAAAATGAACACAAAATCTCTCTCTAAATCAGGCTAGCTTTACAAGTGTACACACTTACAAATTTAGTTCTAGCAGGAAAATAGCAAGGTCAAAAGAAAATTTGAATAATTTAAATTTCAAATTAAGACACGCTTACAGAATTAGAAATAAAACATGCAATCTACTAAGACGTAATACCGTTGATTGCATGCTTTTTAGTAATGGCTAGAATTTCCAACTAATTAATTGTTATTCTAATTTTATGATAAGTTGAATGTGTGTCAGCAAACAAGGGAAAAGCTTTCAGAGATCTTGTTAGTTGTTTAAAGGGAAAAAAACTTTTTTAAAAGTTGATTTACGCGTTCACTAAAATAAGTTTTCTCTGATACTCTGCGGACAAATTCAAGTAAGTATTCCTATATGCTAGTAGTATACATACTTTTTATACCTTATAAAACGCAAAGTTACCGTTACTTCAACCTCAATACAAATTTTTCATCAACTTGAAAGTAAAGTTTCCCTTCTACATTTCATAAATTGTTGAAAGAAAATCTAATTACTGATCTAGTTTAAAGTTTCCAAATTTGAATAACTAGAAAGATGTTTATGAATGTAATAGATTTTGTAATTACATCCGAATGAAATTATATCTTTCAGTCATTTAACTTTAAATCGAGTTTAAATAGAGCAACCTTTACGATTGGTAGGTTAGCAAAGTACCCCTCAAAGAAAAGCTTGTCGGTTGTTTAACGTTTCGGATAAAAGTTATTGATGGAATGCGCACAAGGTAAAAGGGTGTTTTGTACATAAGAAACAGACCGACAAAGGAGCACAAACTCAACTTCTCAATATATTTTAGATTAGAACGCTATTTTATCTGTAATAATTTCAATTTTCATTTTGGGCATAATTATAAACAATAAATTAAGAAACCCGAATGTTGCTTTCGAAACATGTGACATTCATTATGAGTAATGAGAATACAATCACAAGCCAGTCGTGTACATCAAACTGAGTGTGACGAAACGGACAATGTGCTCGTATGCCAGAAAGAATAATTATGTTGTTCTACTTGAGAAGCTTTTAAAGGTAAAGAACTTTACAGTAGTGATATCATAAGTTAGATGTTTTGACAGGACCTGTCTGACAGAGAAAATTAAACTTGTGCTATCCTTACAGTTTATAATAGTCCAACAATATGAAACATTCAAAATGCTTCTTATACTATTACTTGTTGCGGTATAAAAAAGGCAAGAGACATATTAATCTTGTGATCACTTCTCTGAATATTATGTGCAACAGCGGCTTACACAGCCGTTCATTCATTAAGAATCTGTTAGCCTGAACAATTATATTATGTAACAAAACGAAGTTTTACTGTGCAGTACTATAATTTTATACTCGCGCGACGCGTTACAGGCTGAACTAACAATACAGAATGATTTCATCTTCATTTTAAACCTAAAAGACTTTTAAGTTGATGACTTCCTTATATTTAGGATCAGACTTTGTCGAAGAAGTCAAACAACTATTGTAAGAATTAATTGGCCTATGAAACCTACGGAAATGGATATCAAATCTATCCAAAGTACTGAAACATTTGTGAGATATTAACCAGAACATAACTTAGTTTATCTTCGAAAATACTACGATCAAAACCAAAGCCGGCTTTAAACTTTTGGCCGCCCCTGGCGCAAAATGATTTTCGTAGCACTAAATTTCGTACAAAACCCGATCTTTTTGTAGATTTCTCCATGTTTGGCAGCATCACATGTTTGAGAGGTCCTTGTGCACTTCTAAATTTTTTTACTTTTTTGAGTTGTCATCATTATTTATAGCTTTGCAGAGATTCTGGATTCTTGTTAGGCCTTCGTTTAAGAATGACTCATGTTTTTGCAAAAATGCAAATGTTTGTAGACTCTTAGGTTCTTTCAGACTTTCGATTTTAGTAAAATCCTAAATATTCCCAGTCGTTCAAGTTCTTACAACGTTTCATACTTTTCTGGACCTCGAAGTTCCTGCAGGTCTACTGACCAATGCCAGACACCGATTCCAGCTGCCTTGGTAGCTACGTTGCTGATAAGTGCACAAGGAACCCCTGGTCTTCTCGTGGAAGAAAACTAACTTTAAAGAAACTGTATTAGTTCTTCCATATCAGATTCCTTGCGGTATTCAATCACGATTAATTTAACAATAAAGTTACAAAAAGAACAGTTATGCCAATTGTAGGACAGATCTTTGAATCTTTTTAGTATCACCATGTGTTGTGTGAGCTAAACACATATTACAAAAACTTCGAGAATTAAGAATTCAGTGGTATGAAGCGGTACAGCATTCATCTTTCACATTTGCGTAAAATTTAAATCTCGAGACAGGTATTTTGTAACAATCCAAGCAAAATACAACTCCATTGTTTCAGCAACGCACCGGAAAGAGCTTACGGGACTTGTATCTGCGTTAGGGCCCTGCATGAGCCGGAATTTCCAGGCGCGGCCCGACTGGGAACAAAATAGCAAAGTTCTCGGTCGGTCGGAGATGTTCGAACAGCCCTAGAAGCCTGAAGGGCTCGAGAAGTCCGACCGACCCGATATGTTTGAATGGTCTGGCAGAGAAACCCGAAGGCCGAGAGGTACAAAAGGCCCGACAGCCCGAACTATCCAAAAGGCCCGACAGGCCGGAATGACTCAACAGACCTGTCCAAAAAGCTCGACAGGACCGTACGGCCCGACAGACTCAAAGGCCCGACAGATCCGATCAAAAACTAAGAAACTGAGATTCATCAAGCAGATTGTTCTGTTTAAGCTCTTTTCTTGATGAGAACAATTTATTAAGAGTAAACATCTAATTATTCTATCAAGCAAACATAAATTCACCAAATTAATTGTTGAACATTAGCTTTTGTAGCATTTGCAGGCTGGTCCAAATTAATTTTGTGCAATATTGCCTTTAAAATATTGGCCTGTTTCAGATAAAAGTGAAATTAAAGATATTTCGAGATAGTGTGTTATATGTTTCAGATTCTGACCTTTTAATTATGATTACCTGGTTTACCTTTTCGTCGCGTAACACCAGCAAGGGCTTTTGATTATGCTGACCCGTTTGATATTAAACTGGACATATTGAACTGGCAACAGATTTATTTTTAGGTCAAAGGGCAAACCATAATTGTTCCTGCTGCTGCGAAGTGAAGCAGCAGCAGAGGGCACTGTAAGCATGAACTTTTTCGACCATTGTGTAATTTGGTTGTTTGGTAGGTGAACGCTGCTGCACGTGGTCAAGCATGGGATAGGATGGTTGATTGCAAACTCCGCTTAAAATCCCCCGCAACGTGTCTGATCTGATCGGCCAAGGGAGGAAGTGTGGAGCGCGTTACTCATTCTACGAGTGCACCGCAACCCACTAACGTGCAAGCGCAGGCGCTTTACTCAGCATGTAGTTAGCCTCCGGAGTCTTGGTGGTATCTGAAACAGAAAGCAGAGTTGTGGTAAGAAGGAGGAGATGTGGAGGGTTACGGATTTTTAGAGGTTTCATGATGTGAAATTGGTTGACCTAGTCGCCAAGGGTGTGCTTTCCAGAATGTCTTGGAGATTGTCAGGGAGCTCCGGGGCTTGGGCTAGGAGAATGGCTGGAGGGTATTTGAGCTTCCTCAGGGTGTCGAGGGCGGCGGTTCGGTTCTGCTCTATGGCCCTCTTCACGAAGCCGCTCCCGCATAAATTTGAGTTTAGTGCTTATCATAGGTATTCCGGCTAGTTCGCAAACCTCCCCCGAGGGGTGGGATCGATCCGGTGGAAGCAACTTCCGATACACGGCCCTCTCCTTCTTACGAAGCGATTCTACGAGCCTAGGTGCGACAGCCCCGGAGAAGATGAAACGGTAGTCCAGGACGGGATGTACGAAGGTTTTGTATGTATGGATGAGGGTGCGCTGGTGTCATCCGCGAATGCCGTCACGCAAAACATACAGGATGGAGCTACGTTGCTGGACAATATCGCAGCATCTCTTGGTTTCCCCGATTCAAGAAAGGGTCTTTGAAAAGGTGATGCCCAAGTACACGGCGGTAGGAGACAATCGGAGACGGCTGCAGCAAGGTTCGAAGTGCAAGTTGTTGTTCGAAAGGCTCGGTTTCGTGTACAGTTTTGGGCGTTTGAAAAATCACTTGGGTCTTGTTAGGGTTCAGTCTAATCCTCCACTGCTGGAGCCAGAATGCTAGACGCGCGACAGATTCCTCGATTGGTCATATCCGAGGTCGGCGGGTCGGAGGGCGGTTCCGGGGGAACTCTGGCCAGAGTTTTCATTCGTGGGTTGTTCTGGATCGTGTCGTTGACGCGTCGGAGATGGTCTTGGTCAAAGTGGGAGTCATCCGGAGGCTGGTGGATCTCCTTGAATAGATTAACGAAGACTACTTTATCTACCTACAAGGTGGGGGTTGTTTTGCTTTTTGCAGCCTGTCACGGTTTGGAGCTTCTTTCAGACCAGGCTGCCCCGTCTGTGATATAGGCTAGAGCAGAGATCCGACTAGCGCGCCTCCCTGTGCCTCGTGACTTGCGACCAGAGTCGGTTCCACTGCGTCTTGACCAGAGGATCACGGGTTCTGACGAATTCTCTGTAGATGATTCATTTTTAAATGCTTTAGAGTGATTTGTAGCTAGACGAGGCAAATGTTCTTACATTTATACCGATACTGGCATGAATTTTATTGGTGCTAAAAATATGTTTAATGAAGTTGTAAATTTTTTGAATGATTGCTCTGTTCAGAAAAAGTTTGCAGAATATTTGTCACAAGAATCAACCATTTGGCGCCCTATACCTGTAAAATCGCCACATTCTGGAGACGTCTGGGAATCAACGCAAACAGTTGCTAGGTTTAATAATTTTCAGTTATGAAGAGTTTTAAATTCTCATGATATAAGTAGAGCCCGTTTTAAATTTCTGACTTTTGACTCTTTTATCTCCAAGTTCTGATGATCTAAATTGCTTAACTCCCGGACATTTTCTTTTTGGGGATTCACTTGCTTTTCTTCCACAATGCAATTTAGAAGATGAAGACCCTAATAGGCTAAAAAGTTACATCATTTGGCTCAAGAGACTTTGGTCACGCGAATACCTTACGAACCTCCAGCAAAGAAATAAAGCACGCAATATGGTTGTCATCACAGATGAATGATAATTTACCATCACTCAAATGGTATCGCAAGAACAACCAAGACATTCCCTGGGCCTGGTAGTGATGATATATTTGGTGTTGCAGATGTGAGAGCTTTTAATGATATAATTAAAAGAATCATCAAAAAGTTATATCCTTTGCTTTTTAATAATTGTTCTATTTCAAATAATTGAAGATAGTTTCAAGGTCTGCGGTTTATGTTCAGACCAGTTACTTATAATTGCGAATATTATTATTTCGCGTACAATTTTGCTATAGCAACATGTTAATGTTTATAAAATAAAATGAACTTGCTGCTTTGAACATTATCAGTTTTCACATTTTGGCATGAATCAGAACATATTTAAACCAATGTGTGCACATATCAATTATTTTTTATTCAGTTTCTAAGGGTTATATAAAACCTAAAAGTCTATATCACTCTAATATTTATCTTAAACTTGCTAACAATATTAATCAATTATGTACATACTACATCGACTTTTGAAAGGCAAAAAAGGAAAAAACTACTTAAAGCTCATTTAAACTTTTCTTTACTTTTTAGGTGGGACCTACGAAACGAGAAATGGTATGAAGGAGCCAGATCACTTCGGTGAAACGGTAAGTAAAGTCTGTTATCAGTCTTGTTTGAGAACTTTCTCTCCAAATGTAGTTTCACGTTCAATCTAATTTAATTTTACTGTAAATATTTACTAAACAGCAGAGATACGATAGGGATTTGAATTTAAATTATTTCGAATGGAAATACGCCTTTTTGGTGGACACACCAATGTTTTAGATTGAATAAAACATTGTGCGATATTGATTTCTGTTTTTTGCGTAAATTGACATTCACAGTTAAGCTGTTATTAAATAGCTAGATTATAGAGATCAAATAAAAATTGTTACTGCGGTTAAATAATAATGAGAAAATTAATTGCATAGGGAAGTGCGAAAATAAATTTTGATATTTGCTCCGTGTGCGCAATGCTCATCAGTCAATATTTTCGATACGACGTGACTGGATAACATAGGAATTGGGAAAACGTGAAGTGCATTCTTACACAAAAATTTAGACAAATTCAGGAAAACCCGCATTTTAACGAGCGGCAAAATCAATTTGAATTACAATAACTTTTTTTCAGTGTTTCAATAGCTTTGTAAAATTAAATTTCCACGGAGAAAATAATTTAGCCTATTAGAGGAAGAAAGAATCTAAAACGTTAACATAAAATTGTTTACGCACGAACGTGAACTAGCGGTAAAGTCTACTACTATATAAAAGGGTCGTGTAGAAGGGACATCCGCAAGAGTATAAAATGTGGTTGTGTTTAGGCCTAGTTTATTTTTATTTGAATGTACGATTGAAATAATACTAATTAAAGACTTGGAAATAATTATAATGTATCGTGATCATAGTACTAATTTAATCAGAGGCACATCAATCATTTAATTTAGATTGTTCCAGATTTTACATTAAATACTCTGTATGGAATTACATTTATTGATGTTGACACAAGTAAAATTGTATTATTGATCGCCTCGCATATTTATTATTGAGTTTTTCCTTTTACAGTTACACTGTAATAAGTGTGCGACACCATTTGTGCTACTACACTACTAACAACTAACTAGGGCAAAACAAAAATTACAGTAAATTATACTTGCGTGAGTAATGCGAATGTTCTACTACTACTCGCTATTTCATTGTACAAACGATGGAATGTAAAAAAATATATTAATGCAGCTAAAAAGAAACAAAATTATAATAATTTCGTTTCCATTTTTTCTTCTTAATGGTTTGTTTATACTTAAACTACATTCATTGTCTGGTCTATCTGTGCTTTGAAAAATAGAGTAATTTGCAATTCCGGTGCTCATTAGCGTCCTCCCGAAGCGACGTACGAGTTGATGTAGAATACTGTTACTTGTTAATTATGAGAAATTTTACGGCAATGTTTTGCAATGCCAGATTTCTTGTTTCCTGCTTTTTAGAATTATGCCAGTAACTTATAGTCATCATTATAATCTTAGCTTTTTCATCTGGTTCATGTTTAAGGTTCTATTTTCTGTTTGATAATTTTGTAAAACTGTGCCAAGATGGACTCTTAGGATCAGCTTTAAAACAGAAATCATGCTGTCAATAAGATAAAATGTTACGCCAATAATGAAAATTGGACTATCTTTGAGTTGGTTTTAATATCTTTGTGATCCTGAGTAACCGATAACCTGTACAGCTTGAGTCAGGTATCGCTGTTGTACGTTTCGGCCTAGATCAGTTCTTTCCACGGTTCGTGCTTTAAATGAGACTGCGTCAAAATGTTTCATTGGCAGAAACCTACCGATTAACTAGCTTAGATTCCATTAAATCTGGTTTCGTTTGATAAAAGCAATTTGATTAAAATAGAAATTTTGTTCCTGCCGAAATTTTGTGCAAAACGAAAGCTAAACTGTGCTCGTTGGCTAAATCGAAACCGGAAATAGACGAATTCGATTTACTACAGAATCTAGTACGCAATCCAATAAAGATTTAGCCTGAGTCTTCAAATAAATTTAAATCCAGAGTGTCGATCTATATTGTCACGTTGCTACAACATTTGGCCCAACGATAGACCAAGCTTATGTCGAAAGTGAAGAAAAAGATTAGATTAGACAATTAGAATCTGGAAAACCAAGTTGATGTTGGTAAGTACCCTATACAAAAGTGTAATGCTATACTCTCTTTCAAAGTTTACAAGCTGAAAGTGGCTGTGAGTTCACCCAATATAAGACAGAAGCTAACAACATTAACAATCAGAACTACACTATTTATTTTAAGTAATACAGGTAAAAGACAAATGCCCTTTAACAGGCCATCTGCGCTTTTCGTTTCCCATTAGCTTTCTTTAGAGAACTAAACCATCTGCGTTTTCTGAGAATTCTGTTGTCTCGTAACGAACTGACACACGCTTTACTATCGTAAACCTTGCCAGACGAACCTTGAAGATTTATAATAGCAAAGAAAAGTGAGCTGCGCCGACCGAAATTTTCAGGCTCGGCCCAACTGATGATAAACCTGACGCGGCCCGAATAGCACCCACTAATTTTTTAATCGGCCTAAAAGACCCAATTAACACGACGTAGACCCAATAGATTTTTAACCCACCCGGCCTGAACTAGACTCCAGATTTAGACTCGTTTCGTCTACAGTTCTTTTCTTCGGTTCAGTATAAAAATTATGCCTGTCTGGGTTAGAACGAAAATTACTGGTATCCGAGCCAGTATAGAAAAGATCTTGGTCCAGTGCAGTATGGAAATCCCCCGTTGCAGTTTAGTACGAAAATAATGCCCACCCGAGTAAGTACGGAGAAGTTCTTGGTCCGGTGCGGTACAAGAATCCTCCTCTTCAGTTCAGTGTGAAAATAACGCCTGCCGGAGTCAGCACGACAATCTTCCGGTGCGGTTCAATACGAAAATAACCCATGCGAGTCAATGCGAAAACGATTTTGGCCGGTGTAATACGAAGATTGACCGCCTTACCGGCCCTAAACTCGAGAAGTCTGACAAGTCCAATAAACTCGAACGTCCCAATAGATGCGAGAGGCGCCAAACGGCCCGATTGAACAAATGAAGGCCCAAAAAACCCAATGAATGTTTAAACCCGAACATGAACTTCGGGCCGGGCCGCGTAAAGGCCCCACTAAAAAAAACCTTCAAGTTTGTTATTTGGCAAAACAATTAATTCATCAGACCTAGAAGCGAGGACACAATCTTTCATCGCCCTGCATATCCAGGATTTCCACTCTTTCACCGGCACACCTTGGCTGTCTAGTCAACTTCCTTAGCGCTAGCGCTGTTTTAATACCCTTAAAGTAAAAACCCAGTCGGGATTCGCTGTGTTTGAAAACGAGTTGAGCTTTACCATTCAACTGGCCAACTACGGTTGCTTAAAGTTAAGCTTTTCCCTTCATTTATATACGAACATGATAGCTTTTCCTCGATGACAACAATTAAATGATAACCTTCCAAGTAAATTTATAAACTAAAACAAAACGTTTGTTAAAACATGAAAAGACGTCTACGATAAGTATGACACTTTCCCGTTGTCTAGTGCCTCCTAATCCCTCCATGCCATGTTTTCATGCCTTGCCGAAGATACGCAAACAAACTGTGCCTGTCAGGCCAATTATCATGTTTATCCGGTATTCGTTATTGAGTTCGTACTTAACTTGTTTAAATCATTAACTAATTTTAAACTTGCCATCAAGCAAATTACAGCATGTTGAATAATATTCAAGCTGTTCACTTCGATACCCAAATTTGAGACTAACCATATTGAATTTTTGCCTTTTTAATGACGAGACTTACCAATAGCCTGATGGTCTAGACATAAAATGGCATATTCACGGATTTCACCTTGAAAGTAGCGAACCCCTAAATCGCTAATTGGTTCAGATTGACGTTGATATTTATCTTGTCATATTGAACAGTGACCCTGCCACAGCACAGAACCTGTTGTCTAATATCAACAATATACCCCAAATATATTTTACCCTTGTAATTGAATAACACCACACGATAAATTTTTTTGACCTCTCTGTAATAAAGGTGAACAACCGTCTTGAATTTGGAATTTATAGGAAACCTACTATCGCCTACCATGTCGTCCTTTTCGATTCTCAACATTCTCATCGAAACAAATTTGCTGTCTTTTGCTCTTACATATATGGACTTTTGATATCCTCCTATCGATCACTGAATATAACAAAACCAGTCGGGATCCTACAGGGTTCGTGATTTCTTCGCGAAAGTGGATCTTTTCGAGGCGTTCAAAATACTTCTTTACGTTCTGTATCATCTCTTCGGTTGACTTAAATCTTTGCCAAGTCAGGAAGGTTTTGAGTTTCAGGAACAGATGGTAATCTGAGAGAGCTATATCGGGCGAATAGGGTGGATTCTCTTTAATGCACCTATTTTCTGGCCAATCCAGGGCGTTTTTATTTTTGCAATCACTGCCTTCAATTTCTCCAAAAGTGCCGCGTAGAATTTTGTAGTAATGCGTTTTCCTTTCTCAAGATAGTCAATCAGGAGAATTCCATTTGTGTCCCAAAAAACTGATACCATCATGTTTCTAGTGGATGGTATACTTTTACCTTTTTTTTGGAGTCGGTTCATCTCGTGCTGTCCACTGTTTGGATTGCTGTCTCGTTTCCGGTGTATAGTGTGACACCAAAAAAAA
>VTPC01090740.1:126199-141717 GCA_011009095.1 Ignelater luminosus
CTCTCTTTTCTCATGAATTTTATCATTTCAGGTCTTATTTCGTCTATCCCGGGGGCTTTTCCTATTTTCCTATTGCTTCCATGACATTGTTTATTAAAATATTTTCTTCTTGTTCTGTTGTTTGACTCTTCGCATGGTGTGTAGCTGTACTGACGATTGTGGCTCCCAAGATTCCATATAATATTCTTTCCATCTCTGCTTGATATCCTCCTCTTTCTGTTTTTATCCTTTATATTATTGATTGTGTTATCTTTTTCTTTTCTCGGCCCTTTTAGCGTACGGTATAGTACCTGCGGCGTTTTTCCATTTTTCCCCGAACCCTTCCCTGGTTCTAGCTTTTCTTCTGTCACTTTTTCTCGATATCTTTTCTGAACTTTTTCGTCCTGCAGTTTATACGTTCTAATATTCAGGCATTCCACCTCTTTCTTCCACCATAAGCTGTAACCTTGTTGTTAGGAGTTAATCTTTCCAAAGTCGCGACTAGTAGATAGTGCTCGCTGCTTACCTCGCACCCTCTTTTCACCCTGACATCTTCTACGTTTTTAAGTCTATTTTTCTCTACCTATACATAGTCTATTATCGATTTTTCGTTTCGACTGTTAACTTCCCGCGTGTACCTATGTATATCTTTATGCTTATCCATTTAAAATGCAAAAGTCTATAATTTTTTGTCCATTTGTATTTTTATTTCTTTATCCAAATCTTCCTACCCTTCCTTCTGTGCTATCGGGGCAGTTGCCTACTCTTCCGTTCATGTCTCCTAGTACTATTAGTATACCTCCACTGTTTTCTATTTCTTCTTGTAGCTTGCTCCAAAATTCCTCTATCTTTTTCTTTCTGCTCCCTCGTTTCGTCCGTACACTACCAGGATACTGCAAATTTTGTTCTCTTTTTCCATTCTTAGTTTCAAAATTCTATCTGATATACAGTTCCATTCCTTAACTCAATTTATATTTTCTTTGCTTACTACACATGCTACCCCAGATTGTGCCCATTTTTCCTTTTCTGTCTCGCTATATATGATTAGTTGTCCTCCTTCCAGTTCTATTTGGCCTTTTCCCTCCTTTCTTGTTTCCGCAATCGCTAAAATGTCCAACCTCGCTTCCATCATCACTTCACTTATTTCCATTTTCTTCCCCGTTGATTCCTCTCATATTCCATGTATGATTCCTATTCTTATAAGTTTTACTGCTCTTTCCGTGTTCCTTGTTGATGCCCATTTCCATTGCATTCTTCATCAACGTGTCTCTGTCCTTATCTTTCTCGTTTAGTTTTTTTGTTTTGCAGTCCTAGTTATTCTTCTTACTTCGTCCTGCATACTTCCCCCCCTTTTGCTGATCTGTCTAACACCGTTCTTTTTAGGTTTGTCTCTTCTCCATTTATAAACAAGTTGTTATATCTTACGTAAGATCTGTAGTCCCTCTCTCTCTTGCTGTTTTCATTTCTGGTATTAATTTTGCTCTTTTTGCTTGAATATTCTTGGGATAATCTTCGTCAATGCATTCTCATTTCATCTATTTCCGTTTTTTTGTCTATGTCTGCTTTTAGTGTTTTCGTTACTTTTCTTATTTCTTCCCTTATCTTGCCCTCTCTCTCTTCTTTTACATCATTAATTCTTTTTACGATAATACTCTTTTTCCTTACCTCTCTTTCTAATTTTTCAATTCTATTCTCTTGCTTTGAAGCCTGGTCTTTAAGTTTTATATTGTCATTTCTCAGTTGATTCATTTCAGTTATTACGTTGTCTAGTTTTCTATTTATTTGGGTCATATTTTCCTCTATGCTCCCAAACATTTCTTCTATTCTCTTCATATCCATTTTTTGAAAGGTTTGTAAACTTGGAGGCCTTTCTTTGTAGTTCTTCCTTACTTCCCGTGCTATTCCTAAGAGCCGGCCGCTATGTCGAATGCTCGGTTATGTTTATGCCGACTGCTGAGAAATCGCTTATCACAATTAACCTCTTTACGGGTTGCACTTTTGTTTTTACTTACAAATGTGGCTTTCCCTGATGTTTAGCGCATTATTTCACCACTACCTCGCATGTTCACCCCTTAATTACGCCCTTGTTACCCTCACTGCATTTAATCTTCTCTGTACGGCCCGATTTTCGAGTTTCGTGCAGTGGAGGTGGGTCGTTAAGGCTAACCATTTTGTGTTTGATTGGAAAACAATGACGTAATGTAGCGACCTGGTTCCGATTTGGTCACTCACGTTCTGTCAAAATCATCAACCGACTCTGCGAGCTGGTCCTTTGGACTGGTACAATCATACCGTCTCCCTCGTATTTTATTTTTTGTCTTTCTTTCGCAGTTTCCAGATTATCAACATAACCTCTAAATAAAAATAAAGAAATATAATAAAATAAATGACTAACTCTTTTAACGTTGCTATTTCCACTTGAGAATTGTCTAATAAATTTATACAAAATTTCTGGAAAATTGTTTCACCAATTGTAGTTAATGCAGAATGTGTACTCTTACTAATGACTACACAGGAGGTTCTCCAATTTAGTACGGTTTTTAGAAGGGATTCGCAAGGAGAAAAAGGTTGGGAACCGCTGCATTAGGCAACTCTGAATATCTTTTTGCCTGTTTTTTGGTAACAACTTTACTCGGTGTAGGGCTCGATTCTACCGTAACCTAAAAATATTTTTTTTACTAACCACAACCAGTAATACATAAAATTCCTTGGTAAGAACTTAATGTTTATCTGAACGCAAATACTTTTTTCTATTTTTTTCTTACTAATTAGAACTGTCTTAATATACACTAATACTTGTTTTGAAATTATGGTACAACCTTGTTATAACGAAAAAAATTAATTATTTTTAAACGATTTCTGTTCCTAGTATTTTTGGTTGGCCCAGCCCGTTTCTTTTCCGGTAATAAACTAATTTTACTTTTTTAAGATTATATAATTTTTCAAGAAACTAAATTCTGCTATCTACCTTATTACGTACTTTGTCTAAGTCAGAATGTTCGTCATTTATGTTTAGGGGAGAAATACGGGAGGAAGAAGATGCCACATTTAAAAATGAATTCAGTGTCGAGTGTGGAAGTAACACTTTTGGTTATAAGGTAGTTTGTTCTTTCACATCCAGCCTTTTAGTTTTTTGCTGTTGCAGTGTTACTCGTACTCTTTTCAGCCCTTTCCCGTTTAACTAATTCCACTAATGGAACATCGTCGTCACTATCTGTGTCTGAATGATTTTCATTTAAATTCTCTCCTGGTTTAGTTATTTCACTTGCATTTCTGCACACATAGCGGTGACCACGAAGCCTTTTCTTGGCAGTATTTTTTAAGTTTTTTCACAATAATTGCATAAAATGGCATTTTTTCCATCAGCCTTCATTTACTGAAATCTATACTTTTCCCAAAAAGCATGCTCCGATCATCCAACCAATTTTTTTTATTCGCTGTGTAATAAAAGGCTTACGACCAGTCTGGAGTAAAATATTCCACTACCGCTGGCGGTATCACGTTAAATACATTACAGACAGAGTCCGAAACTGCAACGCAGTTCCCCGAAAATCTTTAGGGGAAGTCCCGCGAGCATGTCGTAAACAGTCGAGCAACAGAAGAAAATATTCAGATCGCTGCCAAAAGATATCCCTAACGGTTCCTTTTTCAAAATCAATTTTCTGTACGTCGTTACCCAACCCTGACTACCGATACTAAAGGACGTAGAAATGTCGAAAACATCATCGAGCACATCCGAGCAACAATCACATAAATCCTGGAAAAAAGATTCAAACTCCCATCTTTACAAAAATTCAATTGGTACAAGCCTTTAAGGTTGAAGGTTGTCCAATTCGAGCCGTTTTGGTCCAGAAATTACTCGAAGACTTTGAGAATTGTGACATCTTTATTTATGGGCGGCGTTTGGTATCATCGGACTTTACTGGTTTTGAGAAGGCAAAAAGTGCAGCGTTGCAAGGACATGTTGGAAACTCTTTCCGATTAGAATTTAATAATTCTACTTAATCTAATTATGACACTACTTTATCAAATTGCTAAAAAGGTCATCTTCACTGGGTGGGACTTTCCATCTATAGGTTTCTCTCGTTGGGGTTATCTCAAATTGAAGGTTAACAATGAAGTATTTAGGACGTTGCTCAATTAAAAACCCATGCTGACAAGTTATAGAAAATGTTTTGACCCGTCTTGATAAGAAAAGGCGTCTTGGTGGGGTACTTTAAAAAACAAGTTCTAGGTCGGTTTCGAATTCCAGGTTCAGAAGATCGAGAACTCTAGCGTTTGAATTAACAACGACTGTAGACTTGGTTTTGAACGTGAAGAATGGGACCAAATCTGCAAGAAACCAACGTTATGCCATTCCGTTACTGTAACTACACTGTCTGGAACTGTAAGCTTCATGCCTGCAATTTTCGCCATCAGTCAAATACCCTGGTATCGCTTTCATCCCCACGCTGAGATGGAAAGACGAGCTCTAGACTCGGCGGCGGTATTCCAGACTGCCATCCACGGACGTTGTTACACACCTACAAAATTTTTATCAGACTTGTGATGGATTACCGATTCACAATCCATAAACTCGACAAAAGGAAAAGAGTGCCCTCTGTCTAGGACGCTTTCATCTTGTAACATTTTCTATTTTTTTTTTAATTTGCTTTAAGATTGATTTAAGATTTTTATAGAATTTATTTAAAAATCTTAGCTGGGCATTCTTTGATAAATCTTCTGAGATCTTTAGACCTGATGTCATTCATTGACATGCTTTACTAGTAGTTGGTTATCTATCTATTAATTGTTTGTATAATCGCCTGTTTGCGATTACGTATAGGGCCACCTATCTTTACTCAGGTGAACCAAATTAAAAATTCGTGAGGTCTAAATCTTACAGGCTCGTTTACTGTTTTTAATTTCGTCCCGATTTGTCCTATTTCATCTTAATTAATTAGCAACCTAAATTAAAATTCAACTGATTGAGCTTAATTCTATGTTTACCTTTTCAATGCTAGTTGCTCTGTTGAGTTTAATTAAAATATAAAAATATGAATTATGACATAGTGTGAGAGCGAGCACATGGTTTTGGAATCGCATTATTCTTTTATCTAGACTATCATGAATGTCTCAATCCCATCATTAAAGCAATGACAGCACTTTTATCGTTTTTCATTGTTTTGCTGTTCATTTTTAATTTGGAAGAAATATTTCATCTTGAGGACGCTCTAATGATATTGCAGCAACAGCAATGGTAAACAAATTTGTTATTACCTATTTGCAACAGCAATACAAGGTTGATGTGAGCTTTCATTAAAAGATAAGTTTGTGGTTCAGCCAGCATCAACAAACTTTAACTTACTTGCTACTCCGTATCTGTCCCAAAGAAAGCCCCCTAGACCCTCCGTAGAAGGTCCATTATTCCTTGCGGGGGGCTATAAATGCCTGCCAGTCACCAGGCTTCCAGCGCCGAGACTCAGATTCGATTATGTAGTAGTCTACTCAGTCTCATATTTTTAAATCAGATTTAAATTAGTTATATCCGTTTTAATTAGTGAGGTTAGGTTATATCTAACAATTAGCTTTTAGATAAATTTATTTTTGATCCTGATCCTAATTAATTAAATCTGAGAAGTATGCTGTGGTATTTAGAATACCGTAAGGTAGTTGAGGATTCTAATGACTTTGTCTAGAATTTATAATAACAGCAAAAATTCTTAAGGGACACCAGATTAGTGTTGTTACCCGACCTGTATTCCACAACGATCCTCTATCATGTCAGTTTCCTATGTCTGTTTAGGAGCTCCGGAAGGGATCTGCCATGGGCGCTCACAAAGACGCAAAAACAATCTTGAACTGGCATGATTTTTAGCCGGCCCTAATCGCCAATAAAAACGGAACGATTCTAGAGGTGATTTTTGCTAAATTTCAATTTTCTAAATCTGACACTTTTTGCGAAAACTATAAACCAGCAAATGGCTCTAATTGTTGTAAGCATGGTAGATAAGAGGCGAATAACAGCTGAAATCCTCCTGTAATTCTCCAGGTTTCCAGATTCTGTGCTTTGTTGTTGTCGTAACAGTGTTGTTCACAACGATCGTGTTTTTCTCTAATAGCTAGAAATTTGTTTTTATTTGAACAATTGAATTAATCACCTCAAATGTTGTGACTTACTTCAAATCATTATTTCTGCAGAGGTAAGAATCGCAGCAGGTAAAAGTAGGGATGGTAAGTTTGCGAGAAAGTATATGACCGGGAGGGAGATTCTTCCTACAAATGCGCGCTTGAAATCCTTGAGGTAGAATAAGACAGAAAGTGCGTTCTCGAGATACTTAGAATCCTACCTACTGTTCCGTTAATGAAACCCAAACAAACCTTAAGAATCTACTCTCCGTCTTACTAAGGTGTTCTGACAACCTGACCCCAGGGCTGACGGACATCCTATTTGATATCTCCATCGTATAAAGATGGCCAGACCCCGAGATCCTTACTCAACCACTACACTACCGCGAGATTACCGAGTGACATACTTAGTTAGCGTTCCTCGCGTTGCGATCGCATTCGGGAAGTTCAGGGCTTAATCTGTGGGGCGGTTGTTCTTTTTTACCGTGGTTTTCTTTAGTTGTAAAGGCAAATGACAAAAACAGTTTGTTTTTCTGAACCTCTAACACACTACCAACACCTTTTCCTCTCGTTCACCTCAGACGTCTCCACCGGCATTACAACATAGCACTGTCGCTGCCACCAAATGAACACAGTATTTTGTGTCCGCGTTTCGCCACGAATTAACCGAAAGAGAGCACCATCTCCCCTTATTTTGCGTCTCACCATTTCAAAAAAAGTTAGATTTTCTACCTTTAAGATCGGTAAGAGTGGAACTTTTGGGAACTCAACAATGATCTGCTTTTTTGCGTACTGCTTCTTATTTTAAAGGTGTTAGAATGAAGAACGAGCTTCAAATGGAAAAATTATTTTGGGATTTCTAGAACATTAGTTAATTGTTAACAAAGAAGGCTCCAAAGCCCTTCAAGTTACAACTTTTTCGAAAGGCCTGACGGGCCCGTAATGGTTGACTTAGAAATCTGATTAGACCCAAAGATGCAATGTGATCCCATTTTTCAAAAATACAAAATAATCTGCTGGATCAGGCCAGATTGAGGTAATTGGATGCCTAAGACTGATAACAATAACTTATGCTAAGTATGTGAAACACATAAAAAAGCGAATTTTACGATTAGATTCGGCGCGACGCCTATTCCAAACGCTTTAGCCCAGTCAGTCTATTGGGTAGATAATATGGTCCTGCAATGAATGATTCTTTCAAAGAGATTTACGAGCTGCAAGGACATGACGATCTTTAAGTTGGGAAATGTCCTAATACGTAGCAAAATTTCGTAGACTAGCTGCGGCCTTACTAATTAAAATACGAACATTAATTTCGTTGCAAAACTTTTTTAAATATTTTCAAATAATGTTTACAGGTATCTTCGTTATGGGAAATTACCGAAAAAGGTTCATTAGCTGTTCTGGTATTTCGGCTATTTAGCACAGAAAAACAAATACATTCTGTAATAAATTGACTTAGCTTTTATACTTCTAAACGAATAAATTCCAGTGTTACTAACCTGAAGATTTTATGCCAGGATAAGTTCTCAAAAAAGCCTAGTTCATTTAGATTGTTGGTTTTTTTGGGTAAATGGCGAATTAGTTGTATTAAATATAAAAGTCTTTTTTTAAATTTAGAAATTTCTGTCCCACAAAATTATTGCAACTTGATCATCTTGTTATTTCTTAATATGTTCTTTATGATTATCATTCTCACAGATATATAAACGAGAAAGATTTCTGCTTTGTAATGAATAACAATTACAGTTTATGTAATTTAGCAAATGCGTAAGACGTATATCAACGACATGTCGTATAAAAAAATCTTTTTATTAAAAACGTCACTCCACATCAATTTATTATTCATCTAAAGATAGCTCCCAATAGGAGAATCAATAAACATCACTTACACAAGTTTAAGTTCAGTCCATTTTAGAAATTTTCAAAGGATGACATCTTCCACCATCCACGCAAATAGTATAGCCTTATTTTGCTTCTTGAGTTTTTTTTTATCTTTACATGCATCGTTTTCTTTTATATACCACATATTCACCGATAAAGCATAAAACTTTTACTTGATTTATCCTCCACTAAGCCTCCTGTTCAAGATAAAATTCCACATCATATTTTTACACTTCTAATATCAGTCGAAAGTGAAAATTACAGAAGGATGGGTATGCAGATACGTCGAATTGAAATAACTATCTTATAAATCAAGCGAGATAAGAATTGGATCGCCAAATCACCTTAATATATCCCTAAATGAATGGAAAATGGAGTAGAATAGAACCGATAAAGGTTTTGCGGAAACGCTGACGACCTTTTTGAAATTTATAGGGCAACCCGCAATAATTCCGTATGTAATATTACAAGCGCAATTTTGAAATACTCGAAACTTTCATATTTATGTTTTTATATTCGTGGATAGGAAATAAAATTACATAAGCGAAAATTCGTGCTAGATTTCCGGATTTAGGTGCTTGCATGTAAAGTCACGTGACCACTTAAAAGCCATACGAAACACTAATTCAAATAGGGAGTGTAATTACTGCCGAGTCTGACAGCGTATACTTCACTTTGTGAGTAAAAAACTTGGGAGATTCTGCAAATTTCCTGAAAATAAAGGATTATTGTGATAGCTACATGTAGGATAAAAGTGGAAAAAAGGAAACTAAAACTGAGTTAAATTTTCCTTACACCTCGGGAATTTAATAAATTCGTTAAAGTTGAAAATACAAAGCATTCTTTAAGTAATTGAAGTAAAAGATATCTTGAAACAAGAAATAAAAAAAGGCAGAGAAAAATGTGAAACTGCTTTAAATTCAATAGTGGCAATTTATTTACACACTTTGGAGGGTATGTGTGAATCTGTAGGACTATTTAATGTAAAACTTCTCTGAAATGTTTGCTCTTATTTTAAGTTCCTTTTCTTATTAAAGAATCTAAACCATCTAGAAAATTTTGCCTTGAGATGAACGGCACGATATTTTCTGACGTTACATTATCGAGTTTTATGTAAAATATGCAGTGTGGAATCAACATATTTCAACTTTGATATCTAACGATTTTCATGTATTTGCTCTTAGTTTAGTATTTTGTTGTGTATAAATAAATATAAAATAGCGTTAGTAATTCTAATCATTTATTTGCGTGTAACCCATTTGTTTTATTTATAATATAATAAAGAATAATATTTATTAGTGTAATATATAAAATGATATAAATCTAAAATATTATTATAGTCAACTTTACTGAAAAATAAATATGCAAAGCATTTGTTACCCTCTTTTCAATTTTTATGTGCGAAACGAGAACTTGAACAAGGGAGTGATTGAGATGAAACGCCATTTGTACAATAGTAAATATTGCGACATTGTTATTTAAACGCATTGGGGTATGCGTGAAATAAATGTATGTTACATTAGACACGCCATCCTCAAGATCAAGTTTGAGTTAAATTATACGATTCACCTTATTCCTATTGCTTAGGGGTCGCTGTTCCTCACTCGACTTCTCCATTCCGTTCTGTCTCTCGCGTCCTCAGATGTTAACTCCTTCTCTCTCAGGTCTTCCGCGACACAATCTTTCCATCTCCTTCTGGATCTTCCCCTGGGTCGCTTGCCGTTTACCTGCAGGTTCATCATTTTCCCCAAGACATGCCTCTTTTCCCTTCTCATCACGTGCCCAAACTCTCTTGGACGCCTCAACTACCCCTGGCTGCTCTCTAAACCAGTCGTTCCTAGTCTTTCCCATGGTCCATCGCAACATCCGCTACGTCCAACTTCTTTTCTTGAGCCTTCTTCACGGGCCATGTCTCGTTGCCATATATTATGCATGGTAGCAGCACTGATTTAAAAATCCTTCCCTTTATCTTACTTCTGATCCTGATACTGTGCTGTCTCTTCTCTTCAGAAGGCTCAATCGTTTGTTCTATTTAGTGTTAGCACAACAAAAATAAATAAAATTGCTGGCATATGTTCTTCGAACAAATTTGCTGCTGAAAGTCCATCGTTGTTTATGCCAATAGAATTATAAAACCGCCTTATAATTATAACTTGGGCAGTAACTGCAATGTTTACAAAACACACGATAAAATTTACTAAGTAGTAGCTATCAATCGTTCTTCTAAAGCCAAAAGTTTGTCAAGGTTTTATGTTGATGATTTTGTGAGTAATGAAGATGCACAATTAACAATAACTTGTTTATTATAAACACACATGTGTTTTTGTTGCATACCGTGCTTTCAATACATGTTGCATCATCGCCTGACCTGGACTGCATGCCATACTCTACACCACCTAAGTTTAGTGTGGACGATCAAGGTTCTTGAAAGCCTTAACAGATAAAAAAGAATAAATAATTTTACAAGGAAATAAAGTTTCAACATTTTTTAATAAAAGTTGAACCTCATTAAATTATCTCCTAAAATACTTAAAGCTAATTCAATTATTTTTCGAGGTATTTTAAAAAATGCACTTAACGCGCGCACAAATCACTTCATGCTCTATCTTCTGTACAAAGTAGGCGTATCTTGGACACTGAACCAGCTGAGCCAGGAAACAACTTTTCAACTCGGCTTAGTTTCCATTGCCATGGTGGAGGATTGTCTTTCTTAAGAAGCACTAGGTCACCCTCATCAAATCAAATTGCCCAGTTTTCCATTTTGTGCGGTGTTGCAGTTCTGTCAGAAGTCTTTTCTCCATCGATCCCAAAAATGTTGATGTAGTTTTTAAACAAGAACTAGCTTGTTACTAGCTAGTCTGTTACCGTCTTTTCAATCTTGATCTGAAATGGAAATCTAAGGTTGTCCGGTCAGTAAATGAGAGGGGATGAGAGGAGGACTACAAAATTTAACTTTTCTTAATGTTAAAAGCATGACATTGACTGTTTCTTAATGTATCTTGCTTCCTAATTCTGAATCTGCTTTTAGAATTTTTCTATCGGGCAGGGATTTTGAGTAAAACGATTTTAATAATTTTTTTTGTCAAGCCAAAATCTTTTTAAATTCGATTAAAACTATTTTTATTTTATTTCGCTTCAAGTCCTTTTTTAATCTCTAGCAATAATCCGCAAACATTTTTGGGTTTCATCTGCATTTGTAACGGCTTTCAAATTGCGCGATATCCTGGTAAAACCGCTTCCCGTGCTCGTCACTGACGGCTTCGAGGTTCTCGGGAAAAATCTAGATGGGAGTCCATGAAAATGTATCCTCAGAGACGTTACATCCCAATCTTTCATAATTTTCTAATAACTCAATCACAAGTTCTCTATACTTTGGCGATTTATGATTTCCAAGGAAGTTTACTACAATATTCTTGAATGCCAGTCTCACTTAACTTGGAATCAAAATAAGGGTCAGATTTTCTGGAGTATGCAAAACTTCCACCATCACGATTTATGTTTCTAAAAAAAATCTCATCGGTCCAAGTTTTATATGGAGAGGCAGAAGGAAAACTTTTTCAGTGTCAACCAACGGCTGGCGCAGGACATTTTTATTCTCAGGTGCGAGATCGTTTCTTAGAGGCCACTGCTTTTTTGTGCTCTTGCGATTTCTGCTATCCCATTCACAGAGAAATTGATATAATTTTCTATATCCTAGTTTCGAAGGCAACAGCTCTGCGTGGCATTTTGAAAGGTTTAGATCCCGAACTAAATCGTTTAGATCAGCCTGGTTTAATTTGTGGGACTTTTTAGAAAATCAGGATCTTCGTCGACAGCTTCCATTTCAGTCAAATCAGCGTTTACATCTTTCTCGAGATCCGCAGTCCAGGTTGTAGATGGAGTGGAAACTGACAGCTCTGAGGTATGTGAGATACGTCTAAGCGCTGAAGAAATATCTGGATATTTCAGTGAATTCTTTGTTTTACTTGTTATACCAGTAATCTTTACCATACAAAAATAAAAGTCTGTACAATAGTCTTTGGGCTTCTTCCATACGATTGGGACTGCAAATGGCATGTAGAAGCATGTAAGTTGTGTAACACAAGATGAACAACAAACATGCGAGACCCAGGGTTCGTCTTGTCGGCGATTTTGCACTGAAAATGCAGGTAATAACCTTTCTTGACTAACGTCGTATTTTTTTTTCGCTGGGCTTTTAAGGTCACTTCGCCACAAACAAACAAAAGTTGTCGGGATGGTTTACACAAGTGCGTGGCATGTTAAACAGAATGTCTAGTGTAACGGTAACAAAGGTAACGGACATGATCAACAAACTAAAATTATGATAATAAAAGATTGATTAAATGGAAATAAAGAGCGAGAAATATAGCTGACGTATACGAAAGACAGCGATCTAATAAAACCCTTTCTTGAAAAACTGACGGTGATCCACTTCCTCCCAATTAGTTCATACTCAGAGCGATCCCTACAGATGAATGGATGAAGACGTGTCTGTTTTATAAAAACAAGATAGAATTTTAATTATTCCAGCTCATAAAATGCAAAGCAAAGGGACAAGATAGGCAAAATTATTGCAAATGCAATATTACAGAAAATGAGTGCCCATTAGACAGTTTTTGATCGCTTATTCTGAATAAGGAGGCAAAACTACTTTTGGACAGGGCAGAGTTACCCATTTAACAAAATCTTTGTTTACTGGTGTAATTATTTATTTCGGGAAAGAGTGTGGTCGGGGATATCAAATTCAATGCACCAAGGAATACATCTAGCCTGCCACAATCCACCAAATTAAGGTAGTCGTGGAGGGATAGATGTCCATCCTATATTGTCAAAAGCCAGAACAAGCAATGTTACTATGGCTTGATAAAAATGCCTCGTATTCTTCCGTCATCGCCTGCTTCCACTGCACCCTGTCTGGTCCTGATAAGGCCTCACTTACTGTGATTGGGTCCTGTTTCGATTAGTCTGCCCCATCTGTGACAAAGTCATCCCACCTTTTTGGCTGCGGTTTTCGATCTGACCTGCGCAGTCCTACCTCAGGCGTTTGATCTTCTTCATGAGCATCACTGTCATCATTTATTGGAGGATTGCTTATGTGTTCATCTGTATTTTCCTTTTGATTTGGCGCCCCCACTGGCTCTGGTGTCTCTATCGTTGGTTGTGGTTGTGTACTGGTCTTAATTTCAATCACTACTTCATTGCTCGTGTTTTCCATGATGACTACGTCTCTACTGGTTGTACCTCTACTACTATTTGGGTCAAATACTCGATACGCTTTAGTATTTTCACTGTATCCTAGCAAAACCATTTTTTGTGATTTCTTTTGCCATTTGGTTCTCTTAATTTTTGATATATGTACCATAACTTCACTACCAAAGATTCGTGGGTTACTGACATCTGGATTTTTACCTGTCTATGCTTCATATGGTGTCTTCTCTCTTAAACCTGATATGTCTGATCTATTTTTTCAAATAAACTTCTGTGTGAACGGCTTCTGCCCAAATACGCATCAAATAGTAGACACTTTACCTTTTCCACTATGGATATTTTCATTCTCTCACACAAACCATTCTGCTCTGGAGTATAAGGATTTGTAGTTTGGTGAATAATGCCATTTTTTTTAATAATTGCTCGATTTCAACACTGCAAAATTCCCTTCAGGTGTTTCATCGTACAGTTTTGATTTTTAAGTTTATTTGGTTTTTTACCAGACTTTTAAATTCTTTGAATCGATCAATTATCTCAAATTTGTTTTTGAGAAAGTACACAAAAGTCATACGACTAAAGTTAGCCTTGAAAAGGAGAAAATACTTGGAATTTATTTTCCATTGGATCACAAACATGTGTATGTATTACTTCGAATAGTGTGCTTGCCCTCGTTCCTTTATGTTTGAAGGGCAATGGTGATTGTTTGCCTTCACAGCGTACCCCACAATTATTGACAACATCCAGCTTTTTCTTAAGTAACATTACATCTACAGCACCGCGATGCATTTTCAACAAGTCCCTATGATTAATGTGTCCACGCTTACGATGCCAGGTGTTGCTTGTAACTGTTGCTGTTGAGGCTATTAAGCATTGATGTTATTGCTCAACATTTAATCTATAGACATTATTAGCTAAATCAGCAGTAGCAACCAACACTTTTTGCTTGCTGTAGATTTTACAAATGTCTTTTTTAAATTCCACTATGGTTCCATTGGAAATAAGCTTATTTACTGATAACAGATTAGTCGTTGAATCTGGAACACGAACAGCATTAGTTATTGTGATGTCGTGCAGCTTACTGTTTGCTTTGGTTGTAATGTTTATATCCCCAACACAAGATACTGCAACTTTTGTGTTATTTGCCACTGATATTTCTTTTATATTTGTTTTTGTGGTGATATTTCTCAAGCAGTCTTGACGACTTGTCAGGTGTACGCTGGCTTGCGAATCCACATACCAATCATTTTTGTTAAATTGTTCACTTAAAAACACTGGACTAAAACCATTTACAGTTCTTTTTTCAACTGTGTTGTTGTTGGGGCATTTGTTTTTATTATGTCCAAGTTGTTTACATTTGTAGCACTGTACAGTTTTCTTTCCGTTAACTGCAGTTCTACCGCTACTGTAACTTTTAGTTCTGCTGCCGCCCGCAAAAGCTCTCCCTGTATTGGTACTTCCATTACCGATTGGCTCCATATCCATCAACTTGATTTCGATTTTATCGGCTGTCATGTCGACTGCGGAGTACTCGATCGCCATTATCATTGGCGAATATTTTTCCGGCAAGCTCGCTAAGAGTAGAGATCCTATCCAATTGTCATTAATCTTGAATTCTGTACCTTTTAATTTCTGCGCCGTGTCTATCATTTAATTCACGTATGCTTCCATCGACTCACGCCGAATTGAAATCAGCCCGCGAAGTAACCCAATTTTTCTCGTGTAACCGGAATCATCGAACAACCCTTTTAATTTTTCCCACACTTCTTTCGCATTTTTTGCTTCTTTTATATGCACATACAGGGATGAACCAACGGATAATACTAATTGTGCCTTGACTTTCGCAATTTTATCTGCGTCTGTACAGGTTCCGTCTATACACCCCGCTAAATCGTCCAGCACCAAAACATTTTCTACCAATCATTATAAGGTTCGTTCCAACATACTCTCAAAATAGTTGCAAACTATCCCTGACTGTCACGAGTTTGCGCAGAGGAAATTTTGTACGAAAAAATTTCGTGTGCGCAAACTCGCGACAGTCAGGGATAGTTTGAGATTTATGTTGGAACAAACCTATAATTTTCCCTGCCTTTCAACTTCGGCACGCTGGCTAGAAGATTTACTGCCATTTTCCTGCGAAGCACTGTTAAAAAAACTCTTGATCTATATGCTAACCTGGGGTTCACCGCGTGGTTTAAAGCGAATCATACTGGGCACATAACCTATTAAAATAACTGATTTCGTTGAGAGTTCTTGAAAGACTGCAAGAAGTATACTTTATCCATAAAGACTATCTTACACAACACGTAGTAGAGATGGCGCTGTAATGATACTTCCACATA
>VTPC01090740.1:144717-196878 GCA_011009095.1 Ignelater luminosus
AAAGGTATTTTTTCCGTTTGCTTTTCTCTTTTCTAATCCGATTTTATCTACCTTACAACGGGATTGCAAGTGAAAATTACAAGAAATCAACGAGGATTTTAGAGATCTAGTAATTTCATAAATCCCCCTTTGTCGTAATTGACCTTCAAATAAGCTCTCAGAGCGTTCGCGTAAACTAGCATTATTACCTGCCTAATTTAAATTTCATCAAAATAATAGAAATTGTTAATAATTAATAATATTGATATGATAATAGGTTCTATATGGATGTTCCATTTTGTCACATGTAGTTGAAGATGAATAAATATAAATGAATAATAATAGTAAATGGACCGCGTGACATTCATTTACATCTGGAAAGGGTAGCGAGATGGAAATCGACCAGCCAGCATCGAATATAATACGTGCACATACGTAAACCTATAATAGGTATAAGCTGCTTTCTTAGGGGTTTCACGTAAGCTGCTGATACAAGAGAAGTGTTGACTTGGGGCTCTCAACAAGCGGCTTATCTGCACCTGTATTTTATGTTTCCTAAGGATAATCCAATAACTGCGCTAAAGGTCAGGTTGGGAAGCTGAATGCTTCCTCTCTAAAATATTTCTTTCACTTTGATGGTTTAACATTCTCAAGTTTCCCAATAAAAGCCCAAAGAAAAAGGTGGACAGTAAAAGCCGTTTGTTTTTATAGGAACGTTTCGAAACAAAACAAATAAATGTTGCTGCTGTACTGCTTTTTCTTGGTATTCTACATAAAAAGTTATTTTCGTCCGTATTTTCTGTTTATTTGATGTCTATTATTAAGATGATAAATAAAGTGCTAAGACTCGATTGTTTTTCTGTTAGTTCGCTATTTACATCTGTTTTTTTTTCTTTTTATTGAAAACCTTATTTGGCGTACTATGCAAATTATTATACTACCTGCATTCCTTTATGTAATGGTGATGAGGTGAGTAATCAAAACACCCACAGGTAGATTAAGTTGAATATTTTAAAAACATCCGTTTGATATAATTAATAAGGAACCGTTCTCTTTGGATGCGTTAACTAGAAATAGCCTGAAGCTCTTATTCTAATCTGGAAAATTCTGTTTTTTTTTTGTTTTCTAAATAATCTCAAGGATTGATCAACCATGAAATTACTTCCAAACACATGGCCATCTTTACTTGTTTCTTCAATCAGTTATTGTTTGCTTTTGGTTTTCAATATTAGAAAATAATCTTAACATTGTTAACACGCGGTACCTTAAATTAGTCTAGAATTGCCTTTAGGGATTGACTTGTGATGATTTCGACACATCTAATTTTGAGCAAACCTTACTTGTTTTAGATGAAAAAAGCATTTTATGTATTTTCAATTTGATACCTCAATCAGCATGTAGGCTGGTACAACTGAAATTAGTCTTATATACGTCTTACTGGTTCATTTAATCCTGCTTAGTCTACTGGTAGTCGACTAAATATCAATAAAAAACTGCAAACTTGCCAAAGTAAAATTAATGTATCAATATCAGGAAGGTGAAGAAGTCAAAAATTCTTTCCTGAAATGTTCGATTGTTTTAGCGATGCCTGTTAATTACACGATCTGTGAACTTCCGGAGAATGATCTTCCTCTAACGTTTCTATTGTTCTTGCTCACCGAAGATGTTTATCTGTTAAAATAAATTGTCTGTTCTCTGATCAGTTTCCGTGAACTCGCAATATTGTTGTTTGATACATACCGTTTTGCCTAGATAAAAAGGTTTCCTTGCTCTATTTTTAGCCAAAACCACGTTTTGTGAACTACAAAATTACTTTTCTTGGAAATAAAACTAGGACAGTATTGTTCTGCATAACACATTTATTAGCTTATAGTGTAACCTGTCCCTTTAGACAATTTTAAGAGCATCTTCAGGGATGTCCAGACATTTAATTAATTAATTTATTTATTTATTTATTCAAAGAAGAAAATAAATACAATATCAAAAATGTTGTAATGACCTATTTAAAAAATTATTGTTAATTCTTGATATTATCTTCAATTCAGCTAGTTCGAGTTACTGACTACAAAAGAATGAATTTAGTTTGTTTTGAATCTAAGAATTTGATAATTATTTACTCGATCTTTCAACTTCTTCTTCTTCACAAAAATCTTTATGTTGGTTCTACTTGTTATTCTCTGCTCATTTGCTTCATTTCTTCTATAGTCTTCTCCCTCTCTTTTCCTAGCTCTTGTATTCTGTGTATCTTCTTTGTTCTGCAATTTCGATTCATACGTTCATTTCCATTTCTGTTTCTATCCCACTGGTTTTCTCCACAACTTTTCTGCACGCTTTACATCATTTGAGGTTCTCACTGACCCTACCCGCACTAATACCATCACTGCCAGGATGGATTTTGGTTACGCGGCCCAGTTTCTATCTAAGTCGCTGCAAATCTTTTTCAATCAGGACCACTATGACCCCGAGCTTGATGCACGTTTCCTTTGGACGATCCTGTAGCTATGCTAGGTACTCTCTACCATCGCTTCCAGAAATGTTGCTGAAGCTGCTGTACTCATTGCTACCGGGATAAACGGTTGATGTTAAGATGTGTGATATCATCCTTCGGACTGTAACGTGTGTAATTAGTGCCATTGTCCGAGAATATTTTTGCAACATTACCTCTTCGAGAGGTGAATCTTTTCATACATGCTAGAAAGCTTTCGGTTACTAAATCATCTACAACTTCGAGATGAACGTCCATCATTAATTAAAAACGGGTCTGCATAATCGACACCTGAGATGTACCATTCTAATCTTTGCTTTGGTAAATCTTCCATTTTTTGAACAGTAAATTTTGAATTTACCCGATTACATTTTATACAAGACTTTTCTAACTAAATTCCTAACGCTTATCGAGTAGAATATTTTTTTAATTGCTGCCAGTGTTGCCTGATTTCTCTCGTGACGCTTTCTTTCGTGGTAATATCTGATGAATAATTTCATAATATTGCGTTTCTACTTTCGTGCGCTCTTTATTAGTTTCAACGTCCAAGGCAGTTTCTTCCTCTTCGTTTCTTACATTTTTTAATTGTTCAATCTCAATTTGCGTCTGAATGACGTCATATTTTTTAAAAAGTTCGCTTAAATCGGTGTGCCTAGCTTCGATTAATAAAACATTGTCGCCATCTTTAAACTGGTTCGCCGCGGTTTCGTGCCTAATTATGGCCGATTTTGTCTTTTTTCGCTGTATTTTAAGTTTCTCTATTGTGGGAGACATGCTTGCTTAACTAATAATGCGATAGGTAACCAAAATTAAGAGTAATCTAGGCTTGCTTAATAATAAGGATAAGAGAAAAAGGAATTTGAACTGACCCTAACGCGTTGTGAAGTTGACTTGACGATCGGGCCTTCTGCGAGGCTTCTGGATCGTTCCACTACTTGTGTTGATAATCGGATCTGCAAGGAGCGCCTGGTTTTCTACTTAATGTCGACAATCGGGTCTTCAGAGGACGCCTGGACTATACGACGCTTAACACTGTCGACTAATTAGTCCATAGATCGCTGGTTCATATCCGGCTCGAAGGACCAAAATGTTGCGTTGTTCGTAGGACTGTTTAAATAAAATGAAACACTTAAAATTCAATACATTTATCGAACTAATTAGATCCTTTTGCTTTCTAATAAATCGAAGTGTATTTATCGAAGTCTTTGTAAGTTCGCAACAGGATCTTTAATCTCCATTTCTCTGCCGTTGGTCTGCCTTTTTTTTGTTATTGCTAACCATTGCTTCTGTTTCTTCTACCCGCATCCTTGTTATTTTGTTTATTTTTCTGAGAGTCTGCTACTACGATATCATCCGGGTACATTCTTACTGGCGCTAAATTTTCATACTCAATTACTACCTGTTGTTGCTTTGTTCGTATTCTAGTATTCCTTAAAATCCTGTCTTTTAGTACTATAAACAGCAAAGGACTTAAACTGTCTGTTTTGTTTTATTCTCCCTTTGTACTACTTGTACTTCTTGATTTTCAGGTGGTCTTAATTCCTTCTTCTAAACATTTTTGTGTATAATATTTTCTCCATGTTTTCAAGACATCGTCTGTTTTAATTACTGTTTTAATTTTTATTTCATTGCTCTAATTACATTCCAAAACTTCCTGTTGTTGGTTTTGTAATTCTCGTTGATATCTTTGCCAAATTTTTCCCACATTCCTTTTTTAACCTTTTTGATTTTCGCTTTTACTATTGGATGTACAAATAGAAAACCGCCGTTTTTTTTTAAAATTTGAGCCTTTATTGTGGAAAAATTGTTACATAATTATTCTTCAAAATATTGTCCATCGCTAGCCACAACTTTTTCCCATCTTTCTGGCAGCATACGGATTCCGCGTCGAAAAAACTGCTCTTCTTTTGAGTCGATCCACAAATCGACCCAATTTTTGGCTTTTTCGTAAAAACGGAAGTACTGCTCAGCCAGGCCATGAGTCATCGATCGGAATAGGTGGTAGTCGGAAGGGGCGATGTCTGGAGAATACGGCGGGTGAGGTACGACGTCCCATTTCAGTGTTTCCAGGTAGGTTTTCACAACCTGAGCAACATGTGGCCGAGCGTTGTCGTGCAGCAAAATGACTTTGTCGTGTCTCTGCTCATATTCCGGCCGTTTTTCCTTCAATGCTCGGCTCA
Source organism: Ignelater luminosus (assembly GCA_011009095.1). Lineage (NCBI taxonomy): Eukaryota > Metazoa > Arthropoda > Insecta > Coleoptera > Elateridae > Ignelater > Ignelater luminosus. The sequence continues at coordinate 149,362 of VTPC01090740.1, forward strand.
AACGCATTAGTTGTGTTCGGTACCGAGCTCCTGTGATGGTTTCACCCGGTTGCAGCAGCTCATAATACACCACGCCGAGCTGGTCCCACCAAATACACAGCATGATTTTTGAGCCTTGGATGTTTGGCTTGGCCGTCGATGTTGATGCATGGCCGCGGTATCCCCACGATTTTTTTCGCTTTGGATTATCGTAATGGATCCACTTCTCATCGCCAGTGACAATGCGATGCAAAAACCCTTTCTTTTTTGCCGTTGAAGCAGCTGCTCGCACGTGACAAAACGCTGTTCGACGTTCCTTGGCTTCAACTCGTATGGCACCCAATTTCCTTGCTTTTGCATCATTCCCAAGGTTTTCAAACGATGTGAAATGGCTTGTTGAGTCACGCCCAATGAATCTGCAAGTTCTTGTTGCGTTTGACATGAATCTTCGTCCAGTAATGCTTCCAATTCTGCGTCTTCAAACTTTTTCACCGGTCCGGGACGCTCCTTATCTTCAACACCGAAATCACCCATTTTGTAGCGTTGAAACCATTCCCGACACGTTCTTTCACTAATAGCAGTCTCACTATAAGTTTCTACAATCATTCGACGCGCCTCAGCCGCAGATTTTTTGAATTGAAGGCAAAAAGCAAAACTTCCCGCAAATGACGTTTATTTGGCTCAAACTTCGACATATTCGCGCACAAAAAAGTATATGACGCCGATAAAAGTTCACAAATATAATGATGAGGAGCTGTTGACAGATGCCTGACCTTACTTTGTGACGTTTCTGATCCGCCATTTTTGTCCAGCATTTACTACTGGCGCCATCTATTGGGAAACGGCGGTTTTCCATTTGTACATCCTATACATTTCTTATTGTAATGCACTCTTCTTTGTTTTATTGTTGCTCCAAGTTCTTGTATTTCTTTCAGGCTATTCTCTTTCTTCTTACTTTCCTATGTATTTCAGTATTCCACCAATGAGTTTTTCTTATGTTTTCTATACATGTAGTTAATCCACAATCTAATCCATCTGGTTCTTACTGATATCTTCTTTTTACTTCTTCTGTCTTTAACTTTTTAATTGCTATCTTGTTATAATTATATTAATTTCTTCTATTGGTATGGTCTTGTTTATTATTTGCTATTAAGAGTCCATGTTGGGTCACCAATTCTGCTCTATTACTGTTTTGAAAGCTTCCATATTCCGTTTTAGTTCTTGTGTATGCATGATATAGTCATTGCGTTTCTCTCACCCGCTACGAAAATGTATCTCTCATTCGGTGTTTGACATCAGAAAGCGTTTCCAATTTGCAAGTCATTGATTAGGCAGGATCCTAGTATCTTTTCTCCATTTCGGTTCGTTTCGTCTTCTCAGAATCTTCCCAAATTATTTAAACCTTTGTTATGGTCGTTTACAACTCTTCCATTCCAGTCCCTCGTGATTATTACGTGTTCATTGTTTTCTTTTATTGTGTCGAATGTTGTTTGCAATTCCATATAGAATTTACCCTATGGAGATTTTTTCTTCAAGTTGTAGCTCTATCATCATGATTCTCGAGTTAATTGCTTCAGATTTTATTACATCTATCACTACAGTTCCTACTACCTTTGCTTTTGAGTAGGACCTCGACCAGAGACGTATAAGTTATGTCTATTTGTTAGTTTTAATTCTTCTCTACCTGCCGTTTTTGCTTCACATATTCATGTGCAATGTACACCCTATAGATGTTCTAGGTATCAAACTCCAGTTGCTTCTGAAGCTACCTCCTCTCTTTAAACCCGCTAATGAACCTGCCCTGATTGCTGAGTTTATAATTTCCTAGCCTTCATCACCATCGCCTTCCTCTACATATGTATTTCACAACTACCGTAACCGAATTTAGAAGATCCTGTTTCCTACCACCCAGGAATTGTTTGACCTTAGAGACCATGAAGACCTTGTTTCTCGTTAAAGCACAACCTCACTTTCTTTTTCTCCCTTCCTCCTCCTTTTCTTCACGCACGACTAAACATAGTTAATATCAATGGTTTCTGCAAAAAAAACTCTCAGTGGAGAATCTTGTCTTCTCAGAACAGGTCGACATCCTTACATCACTGAAACCAAACTCTCCACCCATCACTCTTTTTCTCTTCCGGGGTTCCAAAGTTTCCATAAGGAAGCGAATTTTCAAATTTAAAAATTCTCCCACTTACACTGTTGCGCCACCACCCCCCACTTCAACAATCTCTCTGTATACGTTTTCTCTTTATATGCCTCCCGATAACGATTCCATGTCCGTGAACTTTTTCGAGTTTGTGGCTTCTCATTCGAGGGCGATAATGATCTCAGACTTCACTCCGCGTCACATTTCCCCTGAGCGCAGTTTCTCCTGGTGGCATTCTTACCGACATCATCCTCCATCCTTCCATATTCTCATTGATGACCCTCACCTATGTAGGTCACCACAGAGGTTTCGTACCCGACCATTTTCTTCTTACGGATTTATTGACAGCGCTTTTTGATAAATCAGTTTTCATTGCAGCCCTGGTCGCTTCTGGCCATCTACCTCCCGGTACTTCCACTATTCTACTATCATTACCCCAACAAAACTTGCTGGAACGAGTGCCAAACACACATAGATTCAGTCCAACTGACTGTGCCGGAGAAGGCGATCGACCTTGATCGCCCCCGCTTTTCTTCTGAAATCCACAATTTAATAAAAGAAAAACGCAGTCTATCGTCTATAATATTAGGCCCTTTGGTTAAAACGCAGTGGAACAGACTAAATGTGAGGAGAAATATGACCAGGTTAACGAAAACCAGTTGGTTCACCATCTGTTCTAACGTGAATTATAGAGATGGTGGCAAGTTTTGAAACGAGTCGCGATCATTAAGATGACAAAGTCAGCAACAATTAAACACAGTATTCCACTATATTATAAGCTGACATCTTTTGCAATCTTTTGCAAGGTATCCATCAACCACCATTCCCTTGTGGTCAACCGTCAAACTTAAAACTTGCGAGAAATTCACCCCCTGTTGATAGTTCAACTCCATTATGCGGATGTTATCAGCCTTATCCAGCTGGAAGAGACGGCGGCTATCATTTTCATTGGCAAGAACCCTGCCCTCGCCATCACAAGAAGCGCTATGTGTCGCTGCATTTACCAATATTTTCAATAGTTGTCTTCTATGCGGATACCTTCCCTTTTTCTGGAAAATCGCTACCGTCATCATGATGATTTCAATCTCAATAAAAAACCTTATGATCTCTACTCATATATGAAGGTCAATTGACCGAATTTCTGACGAATGGCAACAAAATCTCTGACTGATAGTTCGGATTTCCAACCGCATCGATATCGAGCGTGCACGAAAGACTGCTGTGTTTTCTGGTTATCATTTTTGATCATCGCTATCGATGCTAGGATCCTCTGCTGGTTGAGAGGTTGTTTTCGATGGTGAAGAGTTAAAATCCATGTTGTTTTTTGACGTAGACATCTTACAAAACTCCAAGTCTTAATACAGTTCAGAAAATGCATGATGTCATTACTTTTTTGAGTGAGGTGTATAATTTAAGTTGATTGTCTAAATAATAAATTCTTAGTCGCCTCACGCTTTTATAAGATTTAATAACCACATTAAGTATTACATATTTCGACTTAACTGAATCTAGAACTTTTAATTCTTAGTGTGCTGAATTGTATCTAAAAATTAAATTACTTTTAGTTTTAACTTGACATATGGTTAAATGTGTGCAAGACGACATACCCCTGAAACTTTGGTATTCTTTCCTGGACCTCTCCCTTTTGGTTAAATACCCGAGAATCGCCTTCTTATCTACCATAAATTGGTGAGAGGAGTTGCGGCCGTGCATGAACAAAGCCATCCAGGGGGCTGAATAAAGGCAAATTTACTAGCAAAAAGTAACTTAAGAGAAGATATCTGATCAAAATAATTTAGTTTTGATAGTCAAACTGTAAAATATACGAACCTGTTTTCTTGTATATACGAACCAATTCGGCCCATTTGGCTCCGTACCCATGTATGACGTGGTCCATTAGCGCAACGGCTTGCGCTTTAAAATCTGCTGTGGCATTCTGGTCCCCACAAGACTTTCATATAGCTACAGAAATGCCTGTTCAATGGCCCTCTGCAGGCTCATCGAGCGACTTTGAAGTAAGGAGAGTGCTATCTGCAGGAGGATTTTCGGCTTTTAGCGCGACCACTTTTCGATAAACGATGGAAAAACGCCTCAAATTTCAGAGGAGTCACTACGTGACGAAGGAAGAGTTACTCTTCCCTCTCCAGAAACTATGGAAAGAGACCTTACCCTCCAGCCATCTTTCTACAGTACACGGAAACTCTTCTCTCTGACCTCGAGGATATTCTCAGTCTCAGCCCCAATACTTCCATAGCTTATCATTAAATTAAGCACTAATCGTCACTAAAGCATAGTTACATATCAGTCTGATAAAAAAAACTGTACATTTACACAGCACCTTTCGTTAACCACGAAGATGGAAAAGATGCTAATGAATCATAGTCGATAACTGTACTATTTTAGCCCTGAACATTGTGGCAAATGCCTAAAGAAGCAATAGGAACAGTCTGCTAATTTTTTGAGCTGAAATTAGTAGTTGATTGTCTGCGAGTTACTATACTATAACTGTCATTAGGCCATACTATTTCTGTTCTACTGATACTTTACTAGCTTACCTTATAAATAAGACCTCACTTCAACGTAGACTATGTCTAAAAGCAATTCAGTTGAATTTAACATAACCTTAGAGTTGAATATTAATGGAATTCCCCAGCCGCACAATTGTACTTTGGACTGATAATAAGAATGTAGCTCGGACTAGGTGTTTTACTCCTTTACAGAGAATTATGCTTAGAAGCAAGAAGGATGTTAAACGTTCAGTTATTGATATAGATAATCTAAGAAATGCAATCGAGAATGTTTTGAAGAAAAATTTAACCTTTGGAAGAGCTGTAATCTGTAACTCAATTTCAAAGACAACTTGTTTCGACATTTGAAAGCTCACAAATTATCGGATAATGAAGAATTCCGCTAGATCTCTAATATTAAATCCAAACAAGTATTTAATGAACACGAAGAAAAATTATTAGTAGATAGTATATTATGAGTTATCAAAAGAGGAGTTGCGTAAATTAGCATTTCAATATGGTTCCGCGAATAACAAAGTTATGCCTCCTAAGTGGTCAGTTGAAGAGAAAGCCGGAAAAGAATATTTGCGTTGTTTTTTGGCTTGGCATACTTTAATATCCCTAGGAAAGCCTGAAGCCACCAGCCTCGTTAGGGCAACGAGCTTCAATAAAACTAATGTGTCTGCGTTTCTCAGAAATTTGAAGAGTTGCATTGAGCGGTTTCCATTTTCTCCACGCAAAATACTATATGACGTAGATGAAACGGGCAACTCTAATGTACAAAAGCAGGAGGGAGTATTACATCCGGTGAACGCGGAGTAAACGTGACGATGATAGGCGCTGTAAATCATGTCTCGCGATGTTAATATTCCCAAAAGTTTTTTTAAATGATATGCTGATAGGGGGGGATGAAGTGTTGCTCATTATGGACAATCACGAAACGCATTTTTTGATATCAGTAATGAACCTCGCTAAAGACAATGGAATAGTCGTAATGACGATGCCTCTGGACCGGACAGTGTTCGGTCCATACAACACATAATATGGCGAAGCGTGCGCTGAATGGATGACTAGCAATCCAGGGAGACCTATCACAATCTATGATGCGTCTAAAATTGTTGGCAAAGCTTTTTCGCGAGCTTTCACCATTACAAACATTACCCTTTTAAAGAAAATGTATTTGGAGATGATGAACTCTTATCCTCTTATACTCTTATGCAGAAAATGATGAAAATCTTAATTTAAGAGAAAAGTGATCAGGAACCTAGTGGTGTTCAGAAAATTGACAAATCCACGTGCTTGCCGCTAATAGCTGATGAATTCCTTTCACCTGAAGTAATCTGACCTTTTCTAGGCTAGAGGACTAGGGTAAAAGGGAAAACTAGGAGATTAACTGATGCACCAGTTAAAAATGAGATCGAAGAAGTAAGATTTAGCAAACCCAATAAACTCGTACAGAAGGCAAAAAGAAGAATTCCTCAAGAGAGTTCTAGCATGAATGAAGAAAGTCTAGAGGTGGTTTTGGAGAATTCAAGGGGTGATGAAGATTTGCTTTCGAATAGACATGCAAAAGAACAAAACGAAGATAGATATGACGAAGAAGAAGTTGTAAAGGGAGACTACGTATTAGTGAAACTCATAGGAAAGAAAAATGTAGGATACTTTGTAGCGGAAATTGATGAAGTCCTTGATGATGGATATAATGTTTTAGCAATAAAATCACATTACTAAAATTGGTCCAAGGTACAACACTCTTCCCTAATGAGGATGACGACAGAAAGCTGAAGTTCGGTTGTATTTTTATGAAATGATCTTACAACTAGTGTTCCGATTGAGAAATCTCGTTTAACACAATTTTAAAAATCTGTTTGTTAGTCTTCTAAAGAAAATTACCATTTTATCGACAATTTTGCTTAATTTCCATCGCATTGGAAATACATCGTTGATTTATACTTATTTATCCGTCTATTGTGTTGCATCATTACTGACTACATTGTTCCGAGAGAAGCTTATGTCATACTATTTGTATTGTTTTGTCAATATCGGTTAAATTGATTATTGGGCATTCGCATGAGTATGGATTGACGGTTGAAGGTAAACAGATTTGAATGTTCGATATTAGTTTGCATTTAAATTTGAAAATATATGTAAACTGATATCTTTTAATTAAAACGATTTACATTAAAATGTAAGACGTGTAAGGGTAATAATCATTTATAAAATCCTCACCCCAGATTAAGATAAAAGCGGCATTTATAAGTCTTTTAAATATTTTACATCCAACATCGTAGAGAATTTAATTAAGAATTGAAAATAAGGCAGTTTTTTTTAAATAGTAAAAACAAACTGTAACAATTTGCTTGGGAGACCGTGTACAAAGCAGTTTAATTTTGTATAAGAAAAACTACAACTGTCCCCAACAGATGGTCGGCCGGTCATTAATTTTTGTTCTGCTGCTGCGTTGCGTTGAAGTCGAAAAAAGTATCGCCTGATAATTCGAATAAATAAGAATCTTAAATCACTTTTGAGTCCAGAAGGTGGTACTGTGTGTGTCTTTAGATTCCTTTTTTCTTCAAGTGTTTTAGTAATAAACGGGAGTTGTTCTTTTAAAAATGTCTTTTTAAGCGCAGCCATTTCTTCTTCGACTGCAGAAATTAATTGAAAAAGCTTAATTATCTCTGATTTGAAATTCAAATTAGATTTGATCACGTAATTAGTAAGTACGGAATTAGTACAGAGAGCTTTTGGAGAAATCCACTCATAATTATTGTTTTTAAATTATCCTCATTAACATCTTTTTCTCCAAATTATAAAAAATATAAATTTTCAAACTGCAGGGATATCATGTTTGTAGGAAATAATATCATTCGGTTTGTTCCACCCAAATAGTCTTAATATATCATTGAAATTTCAGCTATTGTTCTATTGTTGAACCAACCAAGTTTCTATCAATAATAGAAATGCGAGTAGTAAACACAATCTTCTTCCTCAGAAATCTTATTGGTATATTATGTGGATACAGCTCGCCGATTGTTTGTACAAAATCATTTTCCTATCTCAGTATCGAGATAGACAAATAAATGTAATTGTTTTTGTTCTGAATTCCCAAAATTAAATTAAAATAATACCATCAGGATATCTATTTAAATAAACAGATACGAACGAGCTGTTAGTTTACGAACAACAAGAAACATCCTTGTTTGATTTCATTTTTAAATTACATGTTGTACGAGTTGCGTTAAAAGGGCGCACGAGGCAAAAATAAAATATCCCAGAATTATAAATCTTATAAACTGTTAGAATGGTAAAGGTGTCGCTTTTGGCCAAATTAAAATTAATAATTTACATCATGCGTGGGATTTTACAGCACACATTTGATGTTTAATAATTTTGCTGGTAGAAATGAAATTCAAAGTGGCTTAAATTATTCCCGAGGGCTTGAAGGAGGAGAAATGATGCTGCTTTTCGTTAAACGGTTTGATGAAATTGTAAATATTTGCCGAATAGAAATTTAAATACTTGATTATCATATTATATTACAATGCCAGAAATCTTTACACGCCCAACTTGTAAAAAAAGATTATAAAACTGATATAATAGAATGACAAAACACACCTTTAGAAAGTTAATTTCAGTATAACAACCTTTACGACACCTTCGTCGCGTACAATTCGAAGTTATGCAGTCTCCACAGGGACAATTCAGAATTTACCTTTCTTAAATTTTGTACAATAAAAATCTTAATCGTACCTTTAGTTATCTTACCTTGGCTTACCCTTGTGTGTCATACTAAAAAATGATTATGTAAAGTTTTCCGCATAAGTCTTTTTCTGAGAAAACTAAGACGCTAAAGAAACTATGATATAAAGTGAAATGAATTCACCTACAGTTTCTTCATTATTTAAAACAAAGACGGACAGTTAACACCAAGATGAAGAAAACGATCAATTAATTGAAGTGGAATTTCTACATTCCACCACCTAAAACTAATTCGTTTAGTACAATTTCACGAAAATGCCCTATTTTCAAATCTAGTAAGCTTTCTTTCTTTGAGTTGTCTAAGTATATAAAGCCTTTTCTTTGCTTTTTCTCCTGAAGGGTCTAGTTTTGCTATTAGAGGATGATTTATCAATTGAGATTTTAAACTGCTGAGAAATTGTTAAATTTAAGTTTTATGTTAACACACTGCTGTGTTATTTATCGGTAATTATCAAAAGCCGATTAGTAACTTTGATAAGAGTTTCTTATCAGCATCTCTTAAGATTTCCATTATTCTTGCAAGCTTAACCTTTTACTGTTAAAGAGCAAAAACTTTTTTTGAGGAAAAACAGTGTTAGTCATATTAAATTTCGCTAATACTTAAAATTTTAATTCGTCCCGAATGGTAAGAAATCTAAGGTGAAGTTTCATGCTTACTGAGTTCTGGTCGGGGCATACAAGAGTGAACATGTGAATCGATCTCATCTCATCATAAACTTACAAGGAATAAAGTGAATTATTTAGTAGGTGGTGTTTAGATAATACGAATAAGAATTTCCACGCAAAATTTTAGTTTCAGAGTTGAAAATTAAAATTTGAAATAGAGTGCCAATCCGTATAAACGCAAGCACCACAAAAATAACAAGCAATGATATCAGTACTTGAACGGAAATAAAGAAGTGGAGATGGAGAGTAACGAATATTCAACAGACGAGAGTAAAAGGAAATGGAAATGAAGACTAAATTTCTAATAAGAACAAGAAATCAGGATCAAATCCGGAAATGACACGAATGATGAACTTGGTGGATAAAATAATAACGTAAACAGAAAACTTAAAGGAAGGCCAAGCGCAATACAAAGCTGAAATCAAGGAGTTAAAGAAGAAAAATCTGGGAATTAAAGAGGAAGTAATGAAGGTAGAAAACAATAGAAAACCTAGAAAGAGAAAAGCAAGTAGCAGATGATGAAAGATGCGAACATTAAAGAGATACACCCACAAAATAAATACAAAGGAATACATAGTGATGGTAGGAAGATTAGAAGAGAAAATAGAGATCCTAAGGAATAAAAGCAGACTGAGAGACGTTAAGAAACAAAAAGTATACATATGTTGCGACCTAACCATTAAACTGGAGAGAAACATCCAACAGCAATTGAGAAACAAGCACGTGAACTCCAAGAAGAAGCTAACGATGTTACGATGGGTTACCAGAAATTAATTGTGAATGGAAAGATATGAAGATGGAAAATCTAGGGAAGAAGGAGTAGAGAAAAAGAAAACTAACAAGAAGAGACAAGGATGAATCCAAGACAAGTTAGGACAATGGATGAGGATGTGGATTTAAGCAAGATAATGAATTGGGGGGTCAGCCACATATTCTATTATGATGTTGTAACTCTCTAAGAAACTGATTAAATTTAAGTTTGACAATAAAAGAAGCTCCTAATCAATGGAATCGAAAACGGGAGGTTAGGAGTAAGTTTTATTGCTAGTAAGGCCTTTAAAGCAGCAATAATAGAGTTCATGGTAATTTTGGACAGATTATGCTCGCTAAGACTGAGTAACCATGTTTAACAACACGCACCAACGTAGGAATTCTGTGAAAAACTGGAAAGAAAATAATCTTTTTCTAATCTTCACATCATTCTGAAAATGCAAATGTACAGACAGGCAGAGAGGACGGTTATAGACTGACAACAGGTAAATTTAACAAGCTTGAGAAAACTAATGAAGTTGGTACTAATAGATTCTGCAAAAGAAAAAAAATGAGGATAAAGAGATCTACAGACGTACGTAAAGGTTACCAGCAAATAAATCAGGTAGACCATGTATTAACAAAGAAAGATAAAGAGAAATTATATTGCAAATGCAAGAATTTACAGAGACCTGGATGCAGACTTCGACCATTATATGGTATAGCAGTCCTTATGAAGCAACAAGTTATACTCGTACAAAAAAAGACATGGTAGAAAAGAGAAAGTGAAAAGAGTACAAAGAGAAGGGTACGTAAAACTTCAAGAAAAATTAATGAATGGGAAAGGCATTAAAGGAAGCGATGAAACTAACAATCAAGCAATAAAAGAAGACGGCCAAGAGGTAAATACGAAGAAAAGAGATATAAATGCAAAATAGTGATCAAGGCAAAGCAAATGATATTTAAGAAAAAAATAGAAGAAGGAATAATGTACCAAAGAGTGAAAAAATGGGAAGAAAGGCCATGAAGTGTTGATGTAGATGGTTATAAACAAAGAAGGGGAGCAAATTTGAGATGAAAGCAAACTGTTAAAGAAATGGGTTGAATATTTTGATGCATTACTAAATAGCGAACAATTCCTAGACAAAACAATGAAAATGGAGATTTTTCAAGTGTTGAGAACATAAGGAAGGTAGTAGGAAGATTTATGCATTAATAATAAAGATATAGTTAGAAGAGAACATGCCAAAGGAATGGACGAAAGCCAGCACATTGCTGAATGTAATGTGCAAGATACTATCAATTTGTAACAAGAGCAAGAGGTAGAAGAAAGTAGAATAGAGAAATACCGATGCGCTTTCCGGAAAGGTAGAGGAGTTTTCGATCAAACATTTGCACTAATTAAACACAGTTACATACAATATAACTAATCAGAAATTGAAGGTGTAATAATTGATAACAAACTAGTAAATCGAGAAAATGTTGCAACAAACTTTGAAGTTAAACGAAGGCTAAGACAAGGTAAGAGTTTCTATCACTTAATATTGCGCTGTAGAAAGTAATAAGAGATGCTGAAGTTAACAGGTCTTGCTTATAATTATTACAGGAAGCAGCGAAGAACTACGAAAAATATTCTTGCGTTTAGATGAAGATGAACAAAAGATAGACTTATCGATCTATGTAAGGAAGATCGAGTAATGAAGACATGCTGAAAGTAATCACAGAAAAGGGAGAAAATTGAATTGGGGGAAGTAGAGAAATTCTGTTTCTTGGGAGTAATGTTTACAATCAAACCCGAGAATAGAAAGAGTGTAAGTGTTGTTATTCAAAAATGTAAAATAAAATTTAAAAGTTTCTTTAAAGTTTACCACACCACACTTAAAACAGAAAGTACGCAAAGAAAGAAAAATTTAAATTTTCCCGCTTTAATTTCAACTCTTTAAATTCAGATGTGTTAATGGTCCAGTTGTTGATTTGTTAACTAAATGATTTACCTTTACAAAATAAAATTTATAATGAAATAAAAATGTTATACAAAAAAATTTAACTAGAAAAGATTAACCTGCCAGAAACTTGAGTCTCGGTTGGTCTGAAGAATAGCTTCACCTCTATTACCACTTTTGCACAATAACAGATTACAATCACTAACATTATTTTCACTTGAATTTAATTTCTAACTATCAATTCAAATTGTAACTTTTGGCTTCTGACTACAGACTTTCATTATGCCCATTCGGATTAGAATGTTGGGCTCGAAACAGCTTGAACGCCAGAAATGGGATGGGTTCACGAGAAAACTCGATTTAAAAATAAACTCAAAACTTTCAAGTCACTGATGTTCTTCAAAAGATGTCATAAATCAAGAGGACGCCAGGGATCAAACCTAAAATTGTCGTATTCCCAATGTGATCCCGTATTAGGAACACTCATGCACCGCAAACTTACACACGAATATCAAGATCCGTGATCGCTTCAGCAAAAGAGTGTTGGGTAATTGAATGAAAAGAAGAAATAGAGAAGTAAGTAACTTATTTGGCGAACCAGAATATTGGAGAGCAGAATAGGTGAAACAAAAAGAAGGTGGAAGCAAGAAGTTGAAGACGACAAGAAAAGATTATTGTAGACGAGTGCAATGGAAAATTGAGAAAAAAGAAGGAATCGCAACAGGTAATGAGCCTACTAGGCTCCAATATCTTCGTGCATACTGGCACACAGAAATTCTCTGGGTTTATAATATTCCAACCTCGTTGTCTAGAGTAAGTCTAACAAGCTGCAGGTAAATTTTTCAATTTCATTAATAAATATTTGACTCGCCTCCCTCGGAATCCCGTCCGTTGTGCCCTTCATCTCTCTTTCAAACCAGCGTGCAGCGCCGAGACTGGCAAAATCAGAATTTCTTTTTACATTTTGTCCTGTATTCTAAAAACAGATCTGCGTTAATATTTCTATTAGTATTAGTAGTGTGGGTTAAGTTGTACTTGGCTTTGTAAATATTTCAAGAGCCTATTTGAGTTTGTGTTAGAGAATTCATAATAAACACTTCGATCTTTTTCAAATTCGATTCTAATTTTGCTTGCTAGTAGTGAAGCGCTCGATTCTCACCCAAAATGTTTTTACAAGCGCATTATTTGAATTTATTTTTCTAGTTGGAAATCATAATTTATACTTTAGGTTTTCAAACACCAGGGATTTACTGTCCAATGAGGCAGCCGAGGCCCACTACCCAGTTTCTAGCAAGCCCGTGTGCGTAGGGTAATGTGACCTAATATGAGATACTTCTAGTAATCACCCTCTTATATAAGCTTCCAGAAATCGAAATAGTTTTCAAATATAAAAATAGTGCGTGTTGTAATGTGCGACATTTTTTCTATCTTTACAGTACAGTGACATATGGACATACTCCAGCTGTGACGTAACAGAGACACCCAAGGGTCTTCATATCGTATGAGATTGTATCTCTAAATATTTTTTGCAAGGCACGTGCGTAAGAAATTTTACGGGAACATCATATTGGTCTTCGATGTCTGAAAATACCCAAGTTCCACTTATCTTGAGTGACTTCTTTATTAAATCAAACTTCACCACTTTCCTGCCCCCCCCCCCTCCACAACAACTTTCCCGACAAAAGTTTTTATTTCTTTTTTGTTCCCTGGTCATAGAGAATTGAAATTGGAGCGCACTTATCTCAGACAGGTTTAGCTGCCTACCTTCATCCTCCAAATCCTCTAGTTCGCTGAAATAGCTCCCAGAGCTGAAGTCGTATATTCATCTGAGTCCGATGAGCCGTCATCTGGCTTGCGTTTCTTCGGCTTTTCAGACTAAAGTTGCTGAGAGCGAGTCTGGAGTCTCTTCACGGTTTCTTTTATCTGGTCCTTTTTTCTCCTTCCAATTGTTGTTTATATGGTGCTGAAGTTATCAGAGCAGCAGCACCTTGACAATTGGAAGTAGTAAGTGTTTCTAATGTAGGGCAGGACCAAATATCTTATAGTGAAATACTCAAATTGGGATCAGCCACAGTACACGAAGGGAGGCGAGGTGTGACATCTCAGAGCTTCAGCAGCAAAATCTGCATCTGCATAGGCGTTTCTGTTAACTGGTATAAGACCGGTGGTCTCAAAACCATGAACTGATACGTCTATGGTTGCGGCTTTGTTATATGCCTTATCAAACAATTTTCCATAATGACTTACAGCTCGGCCTAGATGATGTTGAAGCCATGTCTCGATTTCCTGGGCATAGTAAGTCTTAAAAGGACACATAAAAGTCACATCCTAAAGCTGCATACAATGTTAAAAGCTCTATGAGCAGCTATACTGTACCTTTTCAGATCATCTTCGTAGATATCAAAGATGTTCACATTTTCACGCATTAAACCCAAAAGCTTACTTTTTGAGACTGCCTGGGGCGTCCGTAAACTCAGTACCGGGTGTATTTCATTGCGAAAGCTTGACCCATTTCACATCTACCTTTTTAGTTTGCTTGTTAATGGTTTATACCATTTTTCTCACACAACTGGTAAGTTATGTTTCTGATATTTTGGATACGCAGGCCATGGTACCGAGGATCTATCTCTTGAGGAACTCAACCAACTCGTCTTTTAGAAGTTGTGGAAGCGTTGGGCGTCTTTCCAGTGCCACTTTAATAAGATTTTCATAATTAAATGGGTTTTTGACGTACGTTTCGACCGTACCTTTGGGAACGTCGAGAATCTTGGATGCCTTTAGGTATCCCATTTTTCTTCCGTGCGGCGGCAACAGCGTTCTTCATGATTTCCCGATTATAGGTTTTTCTTTTCACTTCCTTTCTTGCTTTTATTTTTTGGTTGTTTACCTTCATCATCATTCATCAATATTATAGGACACAGTTTCGAGCTTAATATGAGACAGTCTCATATTAGGGAATATTAGGGCACTTTACCCTAATACGAGGGTAACAATCTCATACAGTTTGATCATTTTTCGCCAACGTTTTATTGTAATATTGTTGTAAAAGACATGAAAACTGTCTTTCTTTTCAAATTTTCCAGTACATTTTCTTAGTTTGCTGAATGTAACCGCGACACCAACAGTCTGACATACACTGATCTAGTTTTAGTATCTTAGTTGATTTGATGATTTTACTAGATCAAATTAATGTAAACTGTACTTGCTTTAAATACGAAGGTCGTTAACCTTCCTTTTATTAAAAAAAAGAGCTTAGTTTACAGACTACAATTTAAAATGACAGTTTCTTTCCGCGTTCGCTACAATAGATAATTTCAGAAATTCGAGGCAATAGAAAATTTAGATTACACGACAATAATCGTATTTGTGATTACTTCTAAGGAATAAAACTGGGCGTACCGCATTGAATAATTGAATAACCGTGTGAGATTAACAAGTCGAGATTCGGAAAATTACAAAGGTGCACGTCCTTGATTTGAAATTATTAAAACGTTTCAAGAATTCATGGGTAAACATTGACACTTTAATGCATCCAGAAATCAATGTAACGGAAATATTCAATCGATGCTATAATTTGTAACACGCCTTCAAGTGATGCTGAATACTTTTAATTAATAACCATCCTTTAAACTTGGGTAAATCAGTTGCGAGGAATTTTGTATTAATTAACACCTAGCATAATTACACTAATTATTATCGTTACCAATTAAATGTGAATCCTTTCGATTTTAGTAGTAATGCCAACCACTGATGACCAAATGGATTCACTGAAATTCCCAAGCGACTTAAAACCAATAATGGAATTTAAGATGAGAGGTGCAGAACCAAAATATTATTTTAACCCAAAAGTTTATAATTACATAGAGAAAGCAAACTACATAGACTAATTCCGATTTAATCGTTACTTTAATGAAACATAAAGACCTTTTAAGAAAGTCGTGTTAAATTCGATAAGTACTAAGAAAAGTAACATTTTTAGACATCCTGCTTAACTGTGTTACATGCCTAATGCATGTTAACTAAATTTATTTAAATGTATCATAAGAAAAAACGTTAACAGGAATTTTTGCGATGCAAAAGGTACGTTGCACTCTATTTATAACGGCCCACACCTCGCATAAATTTAAAGTAACAGCACAAAACTTTTTTAAGATCACAACGGAAAAACTGCTTTGCATTACAATGGAAGTAAATGTCTCTCAAAATGCTTATTGTATTATGGTCCAGAAATCAGCAGCGCGGTGCTACACAAAAAGAAACTGAAAACTTTCTATAGAGAAAGTCGACGCTTAGCATATTTAATGTGTTTGTAAACGATTTCAAATATTATGACAACATCGTAGTTTCTTCAACATCCAACTGAAATGGAACTCACCTAAATTTACACAATTAGGATATAAGATAATGTATAGTTACAATGGTGAGATTTTCCTTTCTACCTTTATAAGGATGCGAGTGAAATAGAACGTATCCGTTCGAGATTTTAAATTTTCTTTCCATTTCCTGTATTCATATGCTCAAGTACGTTTTCACTGATACATCCAATCACAGTTTTACTTTTTTTATCAAGGGAATTTGCTTTCATAATATACTTTTTGAAAAAGCTTTACAAAAGAGAAAATAGCGAGAACGAACCATATCCACCTACCTATAATGTAAGGATTACATTTCAATAAGACTGTTAACCTGGAAAAGCTTTATGTTACATTAGAGTTCTCTTGCTTACCCTTTATAAGTAGGTGTTCTTAAGAAGACTGCTTATAAAGATAAAAGAACTAGGTGAAAGTACTAGAACATTGTCCATTGAGATGTATACCTGCTATTCATTGTTCTACTTATGAAGAATTACCTTGAGGACTACCATAAAAATTGCGTTCTTAGATTTAATACTTCAATGCCATTATATTGTAATTAATGGTTCAATAAAATTATAGCTTTTTCAAATCTCCTCAATGTCGTTTCTTTTATTTATTATTATGATTTCTTAATATTATAATTAAAGAAGCCAATCTAATCTGATCTAATTAATGCTTTAGTAATTCATTATATTTGGTTTAATAACTTTTTATCAACAACACAAAAGTAAAAGGCTCGGTCGTAACTAATTCTAAATATTTTATACTTGATCAATTCCCATATAACATATTTAAGTTATAATTAATCAAGTAAACAATTCAGTCCAATTCAAATTAATGAAACCAAAAAGGTCAGCATTAGGAATAAATCTAAATAACTCGTTTATATGGACAGTATGTAACATAAATCTTAGACAAGCTGATGAGTCGTTCGTGAACGAAAAAGTTTTTTTTTTCGATTAATTTCCATTATACTCGACACTGATAATTTCAACATCAAACAATTCAGACAGCCTTTCATGACATTCTTATTTAATAGTTTTATCTTCTTCACATCTATTAATAATCCAGCAGTATGAGCTCTTTCTTTCAGTTTCATCATTTTATATTTTTCCTTTCTCTGTAATTTAGTACTTTTATATATGCTCTTCTACGTTGTTTTCTTCTTACTTACCAGAATTCTAATACAAAACGTTCTGGTTTTGGAATAAAAATCAGTGATGGAGCAATATAACAATAAAGTATTTTCACCGAAAGGGCAAAGGTATCATGCTTTCAAATTGAAAAAAATATCAAAAGAAAACAACAGACGTCAAGTTCAGCTAAATCATCTCATTGTTTTAGTTTCTATATTCAGAGATATAATGAAAGAAGACACCAAGGCTGCTATAAAAGCTGCAAGAACTAGATCGACCAAGAAAGATGCAACTGGGAGGTGATTGCAAAAAGAAAAAGAAGTTAAGAAACTCTTCAAGCGTGATGAGCAACGGTCTCGATACTGAAGCAGAACAAGCCGCAAGAATGAATCACACCCGCTATCTCTTTCAAATTATGCATAAACTCTCACGAAAACGTACACATACGGGATTTCCAGTCAAGGACAAAACTGGCAGGCTATTGACAAGTCAAGGAGAGCATCAAGCAAAACATCTTAAGGACCTCTTCACAATAACATCTGATCCTCCTGTGACCGATTTCGAACATCGTCCTCAGGTCGCAAGAATTCAAAGAATTAGTTAGAGTGCGTTCACCACTGCCGAAATTGAGACAATCATTCGTAGCATGAAGATGAATAAGTCACCCGGAATCAACCATATAATAGCTGAAATGCTTAAATCGGACTCCACATTGTCAGCGCAAGAACTACACCCTATCTTCTCAAGCATTTTGGAAGATGCTGTTTCCGGAAGACTGGCCTCAAGGTATACAAGTTAAAATGTGTGACAACTGACGGGGTATAATGCTACTTTGTGTTCCCGTGAAAGTGCTTTGCAGGGTACTGCTCAGCCGCATTGATAAGAAGGTGCGCTCTACGCTGTGAGAGAATCAAGCGGGGTATCGAGCAGGCCGCTTTTGCACAGATCATATCAACACCTCCCGTATTATCACCGACCAAGTGAAAAAATTTCAGCAAAGCTTGCACCTAATTGTCATGGGCTTTCAGAAGGCCATCGACACGTTAAAACACGACAACATAAGTAAGGGATACGAAGAAAACTGCTAAACTTAGTCAAAGCACAGTATAGCAACTTTAAGTGTCGGCAGTTTGTCAGAGCCAATCTCATGCAATAGTGGGGTTAGGCAAGGGTGTACCTTCTCTCAGTTGCTGTTCCTCATAGTGCTAGATGAAGTTCTAACTCTACAGGACAAGAAAATGGGAATCCAATGGTCATTACGGTCGAAAGAACACTTGGAGGACCTTGACTTGACAAGGCACAGTGATAGTCAGGAAAAACTTGATGCGTTGGATGCTAACGCAAAAACAGTAGGCTTAAACATCAACGTCAGCAAAACAAAAAGTATGACTGTCGAGACTAACAGAGAGTGTCGATTGTTTCACGTATCTTGGCGGCCAAATAACACCAGATGGCGGTGCAAGAGAGAACGTGGAACTTCGAATTAGGAAGGCGCATTATGCATTTGCTCAACTCAACAACATATGGCTCTCGAACCATTTCAGCCTGAAAACGAAATGCGTTAAATCTGTGCTTCTATATGGTTGTGAGACTTGGTTAGTGGTCAATACTGTTTCAAGAAAGCTTCAAATAATTATGAACCGGTGCTTGAGAAGAATTTGCAAGATTCATTGGGCAAACGTCATCTCTAACCACGATCTCTACCAAAAGTGTCATCAAGAACCGATCGATATTCAAATCCGTCGAAGAAAATGGGACTGGGTCGGTCACACTCTTCATCGATGCGCTAATACTATATCCAGACAGGTTCTCGACTGAAATCCATAAGGTTCGAGGCGTCTCGGTGCACCCAGAAGGACACAAAGAAGGAGTCTTCAGTACGAGATCGAAAGATTAGATGAAAGTTAGACCTGGAGGAAGGTGAAAACAATGGCTGAAGATAGAAGACTCTGGAAAGAAATTATTGTTGCCTTGTGTGATTTGTAATATTATAAAGAAGAAATATGAAGAAGATATTCAAATATTCTTACGTTTTTCTTCTGCTCTGCTTTCATTTTTTCATCGTATATACCATTTTTATCTTTTAAATCCTCTTTCCTTGACAATTATCTCTTTTACGTAAAGCATCAGGTCGTGATGGAATTATGAAGGAAATCGGTGCAGTTACTTGAAAAACTTCTGACGGGCAAATTACCTCAAGAATGGTCATGGAAAATCAGCTCTACTTAAACCATGGAATCACTCTTATCATTACAACATTGAAAAATTGTTTACTGAAATAATTGCACGTAAACTTCAACTTCGTATTGTCAACTAAGTTGATGAACCGCAAGATTTCTACTCAAACGGGTCCATGCAGATGCAACATCTGTTTTAGGTCAAGTGGTAGAGACAAGCCAGATTCAACACGCTGCGCCGCCCTTTATGTGTTATGTAGGCCTTATAAAGGCCTTAGATCGAGTGAAACCTAATTGAAAAACAAAAAAAAAGAAAAACCCTAGAAGATGTGAACATAAACACCGCAATGAAACTGCAAGTAAGATGAAATTGAATATGTTGGTAGTGACTGATTGCGCCTAGTGTTGTTCATGCTACTGATTTGCTTACCAGCTATCGTTGTTCTTATTCTCTTCCTTGGAGATGCCACAGTGGGCTGAATGGCCAAACTAGGTGGACAAAATTAGTTGGTTCGTAAGTTACCATAAAAATACAATAAAAATATTAGGTATGCCTACCCTGTAGCCTAAAATACCTTTGCCTTAGTAAAAAAAAGGTACTTAATAAAGAAATTTGATCACAGAACAAAAAGTCTTATATTCTAATTCAGGACAATCAAACGCTTAATCTGTGTGCTTCCGACGAACAAGGATTATTTTGTATTGAAATGAAAATTGAAAATTTTGAGGACTTTTTAAAACAATAGCAACATCTGTTGTTAGCGAGGTCCCACTCTTCTTAGGAGCCTCCCTGAGGTTTGGAATCAGAGGATCTGAAAAACTAGCAGTAGTGACATTAAGTTCGTGGCAATTCTAGCTCTTTTTTGTGAATGGTGCTCTCGGAATCTGGGGCAGTCCTTATGCAGAGCCTCTTGCGCTTTCTGTGAGAGCTGTGAGCAATAGGAATCATGCGGCTTTTAATGATTTCACTGCTATGAAAAAGGATTTTATGTACTATTACTGGCGTTGGGTACCATGAGTAAAGGTTTATGTAAAGTGACTTTATTTTAAATTGATCGGTATCCATTTCAAAGCCAAATGATCGAGTGATTAATATTATTCCGAATCTTTTAATAAGGTTTTCATCAACTCTTGTAATGGTAACACTGGTGGCAGAATTTTTAAAAAGTCTTCCTGCGGTATTAACGTCATTGGTAGAGCCAAAGCCTGGCTTTGGCATGCCGATATTCAAACCTAGTTCAGTGTAGAATTTTTTTTGTATTTCTTTTTTTCCGGTTTTGCACCTCTAACTTATCATTAACATCTCTAAGCTGCCATTTTTTAACTGTTGCCCTGTGAGCAATACGGGGATAGCATTCAAACGACCTTATACAGGCGTGCAGAATAGACAAGCCGAAGTCATAGTGATTTTTCTGTTCAAAAGAGGGATGTTTCACGGAGTTCATAGTCTTGGGCGTGGCTCCACAAATATAGCACCATTGAGTTGAAGTGGTGTCAGTCAACCCATTGCAAACTTTCCCTTTTACCATGGTCAACAGCAAAGTGTGTTTAATTTCAATCTCTTGGTTTACCACAGTTACTTTTAATGGTTTCAGCTTAGAGATCTGTTCGATAATTAATCCAGTTTCTATCGTCACCATGTCTTTTTGGAAAATAAATTTAATTGGCCGACATAATCGAGTGGAGAGGTTCTTCCAAGCAATAATTTCCTCGTGGTCCTTTGGAAATAATGTTCATAATTGGTACAAAAGAAAATAGAAACAAGAATTTATCATCGGCATCTTTCTATTCAAACTATATAGATGCTGTGGCCAGAACTTCCGTCGCAGCCTCATCTGCTCACTAGAGTGTAGGGAAAATGTCTTTAATCAGTTAACCTTTTTAAAACGGGTTCTTGAACAATGCAGGGCCTTTGCGCGATGAAATCCAATAGTTGCTGTAGCGATAGTTCGACTCTGGTTTCAGTAATGCTTGTAAATTCAGGGTAGCAATCTTTTTTTTGCCTTTTGTAAACTCTACAGTAAGATGAATAAAGACTTTGGCCAGCATCAACTGATCTCCTCCTCAAAACATTATAAGAGAACGTAATCAATTTGTAGTCAACAAACAACGCTAATGCTTGTTCAGGAGTGTAGTCCGTTTGTTCTTTTGACTTGTAGCTAGTCAAAAAATGCTTCACATTATTTACCGTACGCATCTGAAATGGTTTTCACTATTTGTGCAGCTATGCGCCTCCCTGAAGAACGAACAGCTACCTGTAGAAAGCTCCTCGCAGCTTGAACTCAGCAGATATTGAACCTTTCTTCTCTTAGTTTGACTACTGCTTTCAGAAAACGTTTTTGTAGATCGTCCTGGCCCTGGCTGGATAGAAAGTTCAATTTATTTTAACAATATAAATTTCAAGTCCTCCCCATCCAGCCGCTCTTGATACTTTTCTAAAAACACTGTGTTTTTTTTTTCTTTGGCTTTTCTCCCGTTTGTCATTTATTTTACAGAACAAACTTTTCATTTGATCATTGAACTTTTTAATGCAGTCATCAGGAACGCAATCATCACTAAAATGATTTAAAATGAATTTTAAAAGTTCGCTCATCTTGTTTGGTTGCTATCCACATGTCATAAAATTCTCTTCTAGAAATGAACTGCGATTCTAAAATAACAAAAAAAGGGCAGAAGGTCACGATTAAAATTGCAGCTTATCTACATTAGCTACTCTTAGGAAGAATATTCAGTAGTAAATGGTGAACAACCAAGTGGTTGCATCGATGCTACTTGGGCTCGCAAGGTTTATGGTTGTTATTTCAAGGTATTTTTACCTGGGTTGAATTCTTTGTAAGAAACACAGTAGCACGTAGAGCTTGGGAATAGCTAGTCGTCTAATTCTTTATTACAACGCTAAATCCTAATTAATCATTGTTAATATGTAAATGGTGAGGTTAAATTTGCATGTTAATTAAATTACAATTCTCATTGATAGTTTTGGACTGATCTTCCTAAGCTAGAGCATTTGTTACCGATGGGGTTAAGTAAGCTTTTGATTGCTTTCAGATGTAATTAACAAATAAATATGTTACTTGCCACTTTGAAAAGTTTTTAATTTCAATTTTGAAAATGATTAAATATCATTATTATTGAAGATTCAAACTATTACGCGTCTTTCACAGAGTGGGACAATTTTTATATTGGCAAATTTCAATTGTTTAATGAATGTAAAGTGGCCGTACTTAGCTAAAATTGAAGTTTGGTATACCATTTCGTTTTTAATTGCTTGCTGACCGCTTGTGGGGTTGAAATTAAGACTGCGGTTAACTAATATTAAATCTTTAGTTAGTTTTTTAAGATACTCTTACAACAGCCCTAGTCATTTAGATAAATATTTAATTGTGATATGCGGTATATTTAATAACTTCGCTTACATACAAATTTGCCTTGCCTATTTATTAATACCTGAATTTTGTGACTTACGAAATTGAAAACCAAACGAAACTGAGCAGAACAAAACAGCTTCTGTGTAAAACAGAAATGAATACTCTCAGAAGTAAAGAAGTGAGCCGAGAATGCAAAGTGACTGATTTATCAAATAGGAAGGATTAACCAAGTCACAAAAGTCGACAATAACAAAATTAGTAAAAATAGGACGATATTTTAGACTAACAAGAAAAAGAGACTCCGAAAGACTACTGAAGCGATGGTCTCAAAATTGGATTTTAATATCCGACGAAGACATCCCATAGAAAGAAGGAGAAAAGAGAGTGAAGAGTGAAGCGTGAAGACAAACAGGCTACGACCTATATGTAATAAAAGAAAAAGTGAAAGTTTCTCATTTTCTACTCTGCTTATTGCTAAGGCTCCTATTTTAGTCTTCTACTTATCTTAACAAAGAGAGGATTTAACTACATACATCAAGAAATTGCTGAGCGCAAACATCTTTTTGCGCCGCATGCATCCAATCGCGGCTCTGTCCAAGCACATCACGTTTTGTTCTTGTCTTAAAAGAATTTTACTCCTACAACAGCTAACTAGAAATTTACAGTAGCCGTCTAGCAGATTTTAAAGTAGTGAAAATGACTGCACATACTGCCATAATATTGACCTTACCAATAGCAGTTAATTTTAAATTTCAAACTTTTATGAATCTGTTTCGTGCAAAAATTATCTGAATCTTATTCTTTATCAATGATCATATTACAATATTAGGTTTATTCCTACTTAAACCTGCGAAGATGGGAATAATTATCTACTTGAGATTCAACAAGCTGTCTTTAAGGATTACATTCCCTTGATATGTCTACCCGTTGGAAAAATTTTTCATTGTTTAAAGAATTTAAGAATGCGATTTTCATCATTTATGGTCTGTTCTTGAGTTGAGGTTCGTATTGACGTCAATGATTGACGTTTTTGGATTTGAGTTATATCAGATTTTTTACTAATACTCTGTTTCTGGCTTTAGAGTTGGCAGACAATATTTTTGTGTTTCTAGGGCTAAATGTTAGCTAAGCTTTAAAAGTTTATTTCGACCGTAGCAATCATAATGTGGCCAGTTTGGTTGACTGCTCTTTCATATTCCCTCTTACAATAGCTTTTGCATATTAATTCAGATTTCAGTCTCGAAATCCACTTTTATGTCAATTTTTAGCCAGGTGTAAACTGGACTTCCTGTTTTACAGTTTGTCTTAGAAAGTGAATCGAGAAAAGTTCTTGGTTTGAATTTAGTGACTTCATACTCGTACAAACGTTTAATATTGCATGTATCAGTTTCCATATTGAAGCTTTGAAACCTTTCCTGTTTTTGTAAGATCTGATCTTTCCTAGATTCAAGTTCTAGGTTCTGAATAAGCAAAAATCTTCACAGAGCATCAATTTTGCCTTGTTTGAACTTTTCATACATACTTTGGATGCTTAATAATCTGAGACACTAATAGGTGGATCAAAAGTATGGGGTAGTTCATCCAGACAGATAAGTCTCAATTTTATTTTCTGTCTGTTTGCATTAATGGAAAAGCATTGAAATGTGAGAAACGCTCATAAATGGATAATTTGAACATTGGGATATACAAGTTGATTAGGGCCATAGGTTCACTGTACGTGTTCTGTATTGTTGCCATATCGTACTTTTCACAGATTTATTATCTCTTGCTTTCTGGATTTCTGTTGGTCACAGCTTTAAATAATAACTTTTTCCAACTCTGATTAGCATTAGCTCATTCTGCGTTACCGTCGTTATCATTTGAATTTCCGTTATATAAGGTTGCTAGAAGTTTAGTTTGCTATAATTCTTCTACTTCCTCCAAAAGCTACAATAGTTTTTGGTAGAGTCGCATCAAGTCTTGTAGAGACTTTTCATGAATGAAATAGCGTAAATGGTGAAATTGTTTTTTGATTTACCTCTTTTCATTCAACCGGCAGAATATGCACCAATGATGATTCATGACCTATTGTGGTCTACGAAAGATTTTAAAACGAAAAAAATCTAAAAATAAAGCTATATAGGGATGAGAAACCCATCATCGAAATTACATTTATTGTAATATTCTTTTCAGAACGCATAAGCTTTCAAATGAAAATATTTCATTCAACGTATAAAAGAAACTATAAGGGGAATTATTGATAATGAAATTTCTGAAAAAAAGGGATCCTTACAATGAATAAAAAATTAAAATATGTCTGGAGTTTAATTACAAATGCATTAGTAACAATTTTACATGGCACTTTACAACACTTTGCCTTTTCAAACATTTGCCGCAAAAAGATAGCGGTAAAGAGGAGACTTTTTTCTGAATGGTCCATTTAGAGTTTGAAAGCGTCGAAAAAAAAGCAAAAGTCGAGGAAAGCTTTACAGATGGGTGTAATTATCCTTGGAATTTCTTTTAAAAGCGTTGCGTTCTTTGGTTTGTCTTTTTAATCTTAAGTAAGTGGATAGCCCTGGGTTTTAGTCGTAAACGGTTTTATTAATTGAGTAAAAACGGCGCTATAAAAAGTTTATAAGTGTCATAATTGTTATGAAGTACTTAACGTAGTAAATCATTTTACTTTTCACACCCTGCAGTTTTTGTATGTGAATGCTGACAAAAGACTGTTTATCACGGGGTATTTATATTTGATGAATGATACGAGGGATATAATATGACGGTACAGAGAATCAAATATTTCTGAAATTCAACATATTGGTTGCCACAATGGTTTTTGTTATTGAAAATTGTAATTTATAAGATAATGAGAAAGAATGAAAATATTGATTTTTACAAATTGAATAAAAACGAAATCTTTGCCAATTGTATCTACAAGTAGTAGGTGATAAAAAGCGTATAAAGAATCTTGAAAATCGATTAATGTATTGTTGGAACGAAATAACTTGATTGATAGACAAACGACAGTAAAAAAAATGTTTGTTCGACTTTTCGTTCAAAAGGTCAAAACCAAGATTGCGTATTAAGTGAACTAACTCTGTCTAGGCAGATGTAATTTCTGGAAGTATCAATTGTGTGTAAATCTAACAGTTTAAAGCAAAAGGCCCTAAGGTCACAGAAAATACTTTTAAACTTCATCGCCGTTTATAAAAAATATCATGTAAACGTACCTTTTCTTCGTACAGCTGCATTGTGTAATAATTGTTAACTTAAATCCCAATAACGTGTAGCATCCCAAAATCCAACAGGCTTTTTTATAGAGGCTATCACTGCAAATGCACATTTGAATATTCCTATTGTTTGCAGTCTTGTGTGTCTCACTTAAAATTTTATTGATTTTAGGCGATCATTCTTTAAGTATCTTATCGATGTCATTGATGTATATTAGAAATTAGACAGTACTTGAATGACTTGCTGATATTTGTGCTAACCTCTTCATACTTATAAACCTGCTCTGTGATTTCTTTCTATGCTGTATTGTAGCCTGTTCTTTTTTGCTAATTTCTAATAAGCGCAAGCCACCTTCCATTTCTTCCCAATCTTTCTCACAGAATGATCTGTCAACAAGCTGACCTATGTAGTCATCTGCGAACGCCTAGTGGTCATCAGAAAATTGTAAAATCAACAGATCTGGAGTTTCCTCATCAGCTCTGATAATGCAACTGTTTATTTCTTTTTTCCCAGCATTCACAAAATTAAGCGCCATCTGTTGGTTTACGAGATTTGCCAATAAAATTGATGAACCAAGTAAACAGTATTGCTGCGGCGTTGTCAAGATGTGCAACTTTTTTAACTATTTAGTAATTTAGGGGGTTTTGTAACAAAGATAACTGGAAAACAATCTCCCTTAAGTAGGCGTGTTAAAATCAACATAAATATGTTACTACTTGTAGCACTGTCCAACTGATAATTAAATCCCAGATGGCTTTAAATTTTGTTAATATGACGGACAAGAGGTGAACAGCAGTGACAACTCACCTTTGCCAGAGCTGACAATAAATCTCCAGATCTGACGATTTTACAATTTTCTGTATGCTTTTGATTGATTCTGACAACAGTATTGTTCACCTTCATATTAGCTTTTTTAATTTCCAATAGAGGTCGCAACGATCGTGTTTTTTCTTTAACAGCTATGAATTTGTTTTTATTCGAATAATTAATTACCTCAAAAACTGTATAATGAATATTGAGGCTAATTTTGAATTATTATTTCTGCAAAAGTAAGAATCACAACAGGTAAAATAAGGGGCCTGTTTTTTCTTTAATGATAATATGACAGTAGTTAACCAGTTCGTATGAGACTTGTCGCGTTCAGGCGAAAATTACCGATATTATTTCTGTGCAAGACGGATCATCGCACGTGAAACAAATCTCATTTTTTGAATAGTAATACGCTAAAATAGGAGCAAGCAATTTTCAGGAAAATTTCATGGAAATTCTGGGGAATTTCATTTAAAATGTAGAGTCCAAATCCTGTGGAAATATTCGCGCCATCTCTCTACTATTCGTTGTACGGCTGTAAACATCTCTCCTGCTCCGTATTTACCTTTCTGCTCTATTCTGATTTGCCATTTTAAACGTTTTCGATGTTTCATAAAAGAATTTTTGGTTTCCTTTACTGTTGTTTCGTTTTCTTGCCAAATTTGCTAAACTTTTCTCTCGTTGTTCGTTATACGAGGTGGTACCCAAAAGTTCCTAGAATTTGGTCATAAAAACATGAATACTTAAGCTGACTCTTAGGTTCTATTGTCACCTTCAAAAGTAGTCACTTTCAGCTTCAATATAACGATTCCAGTGACTTGCCCATTTTTGAAAGCACTCACAGAAGTCTTCAAGCTTTAGTGTGTTCAGCATCTGCTGCGTTTTCGCTCGGATCTCTTTAATGGAGTCAAAACGACGCCTTTTCAACCGAAGTTTTATTTTAAAGAAGACGTAGAAGTCTCACGAGGCCAAAACAAGCGAGTACGTACTTAAAGGTGGTCATGTTATTTTTTGCCATGAAATCCCTGACAATGAGCAAGGTGTGTTCGGGCGCATTATCATGATAAAGTAACCATTTTACATGTCAGACCGTTTGTGCATCACATTTTTCCTCAGTGGTTTCAGAATGTCTTTGTAAAACTCCCCGTTGACAGTCTGACCAGTGGCACAAACTCCTTGTGCATAATTCTTCGCATGTGAAAAACAAGTTATCAGCATTGACGTGACGAGCTTTTGATGAAGGCGTCTTCCACTGAAACAACTGCTGCTTTCTTTCAGGTTCATAACCGCAGACTCACGATTCATCATCATTTATGACCCCGGACAGAAAGTTACGATCACATCTAGCGGTTTCTTGAAGCTCATTGCACGCCCGAATCCGATGGTAAACAAACTTTGCTTCAACCCGTCTCATGCCCAGTTAATCCGTTATAATACGTTGACATGTACCGAATGATAACTGTTTCGCTGTAATGTAATGTAATATGAAATCATCCTAACCTGTTCCTCCATCATCTAAGCAGACATCTAATTTTAAATCGAACTCAAAAACAATTATTTTTGTTATAACAGAAGGTTTCTTAAATAAGAGTTGAATCAACAACGAGAGCGTTTCATGGTGGTTTTAACCTAAAAAAACTCGATCCATTGCGGTTTACAAAATAAAACACTCATATCTCAATGCAATTTTTTGAAGGCGTGGAAAACCTCATTTGACTTATTACGAACTTGCACAAGCATTACGTTTGTAGTCTGAAGGAATTTAAATTTGCCTAGATTGAATTTGACCGTTCATTTGAACATATCTTCTGAAATTTCTTTAAGCTTCAATAGATCGTAGACGTAAAAATTTATAAATTGGGATCCAAGCATCGGCACATGATCTTCTATATCAACATATTGAAAGTCTGATTCGAGATCTAAAGGAAGAATCTGGAAGAAATTTAATTTGCTTGCTTAACAAATCATCAGCAATCGGGAACTTTACAGACTTAAATTCCATAGACTTCATTTTAGATTCCTTCTTGCCTCATTTCATAGTATTTTTATTTTGGTTTTCTCTTCTTGCCCCTCTTTCCTCTGGAAGCTACATAGTCAAAACAATGATTATCATTAATGAGATAAAAAGTAGAAAAAGAATCTTCAGGCTTCCTGAACCGTTTACTGCATGATCCGTCCATATCAGATAGACCCTCTAGTTGTACAATTTGTTACGAAGTGTGGAAGTAAATTTCAACATTTTATACGGAGAACTTTATAATTCTCACGAGCTTCTGAAAAAAATCTTCTGAAGACGTTTCTCTGAATCGCTTTACCAAGAAGCTAAAGACGGAAAGAGCCCCCATCAGAACCAACTTTGAAATAATCAGAAAAAGGTAAGCTGATCCCAATCTTATATAAAGAACCGGTGCACCGGTAACAAACGGTCTGTCCCCCTTGTAGGAAAGAACAACCACCGCGACCTATTCGACAAGTCGCTCGTCCAATCAACAAAGAAATTTGGAAAGTGATGATAACTAGCATTAACCAACAACACCTGGTCATCTATTTATTTCACACGCAAGAGTGCAAAGGAACTTAATTCACGATGACATTTTCATTGCAAAAAAATATAAACCCTACTGTGATGACATAATCCTATCCAAATTGCTAACTAGATCTAAGATTAAATCCAAATTACACAGAAATGTCAGCGAACAACCGTTTGAGTTTTATAATCTTGCAATATAAAAATGAACTTAGACGTTGAAAACAATTACACCCAACTTAAATAAATAAAATTGAAAAATTCATCAATCTTAACTGATATTGAAATTAAAAAAGCTATACAAAAATAATCAGTTGATCCGTGTGAACTCACAACAAGTACTAAAAGCCTCTTCAACAAGAGAAAACTACAAAAAAGTACAAGATCACAGAGACAGCAGCGATTAAATAAAACGCATGTAACGGAAACAAAAAAGTGAACGTTACAGAATGGTTGTTAAAGCTTGATAAAATCGAGTTTTTGAATGATAGGTTGTGCTCTGAAGGAATAATTAGAATAATTATTGAGGGCATATGTTTGTAGAGCACAGATTATCTGCGCCAAAATTCGTGAAAGCATTTTAATGAATTTTGTAACTGTTTTGAATTTTTCCACTTAAAGATTTGAGGGGCACAGTTTGAGAAATGCTGTTCTAGAGAATTTCATTTAATAATTTATTTATTTGCTGATTTGTTTTATTTATTGTTATGAATCATTCGAAGTAAAAGAAATCTATAAGCTTGCAATAACGAAATACATGAACCTTACAACTTAGACATTTGTTTTGAAGTACAACTTTGCCATTTTAATTCAACCTTGCTGATTACTATCTAACTAAACGTTAACTTGTTAATCTTTGTTTTAGTAATTTCTGATGTGCAACAAAATAAAATCAAACCACTACTACTTCCAACACGTTTCCTAATTGTGTCTATGATTATAATGATTCCATTTCTTTTGTTTCAGGTGAGTGAACTTTATTGTTTCCAAGCTGTCTTGGGTAAGTTAGATTGATTCTACAAACTGATGGATAACAATAAGTTGTTTCCTATCAGAATCCCATTAAAATAAAACGAGCTACGTTCGTTCGATAATTTGAATCGATCTTATTCCCAATTTAGAATAAACTCTAAAGATTTGCTTAGGGAGTTTTATACCCTATAGTAGAACATATTTTGTGGAAATTATCTAATTCATTTAAGACACCAGTAAATTGTGGAAAACGGTCGAGAAATGCGAATTTAAACTGGTAAAATAAATTAGGGGACTAACTTAGACTTGGTATTAAACGGGAATTTCTAGATTTAGTTTTAATGAGCGCATTGCACTGCTGAAATATTTTCATTTGCATATTGCTGTTTCAAAGCAGCGCTTTGACTCGGTTCTGGTCGAGTTTTAAGGTCCTTACTGTGTTTGTTTGGTTAGGAACAGATGATCACTTTAAGCTTCGTCAAATGGAAATTTTTTTGTATTTGCAAAGGGATACACAGCGAGTAAGATTAAACAAAGGCGGAAATGCGAACGTTACAGAAGTGGAAAGGATTGGCAAAAGGATTTGTGGGTAACATCGTGACGTTGAAGTAACAGCATAATCAATCTAAAAACCTCTGTGTTATACCTCGAAAACCTTCAAGCTAAATCGCTTCATCAGAGTATACGTTCTAACGGAAACCAATCAATTTATTTTAAAAACGAGAAAGTTTTGATACTTTCAGATTTATTGGCGCTTTTGGACCTGGTCGTTACTTTCTCGCATTACCGAAAATAACTTCTATATATCACTTCGGTCTTCAGCCTTCGGGTTTCATTGATGACGGTTTCGTCTTTACCAAAGGAAATGAAAATTAATAATAGAAAACAAAACAAAATTGAAATTCTAATCAGATCGGATAAATTAAATTCTTTTCAGTGAGATTTAAATAAAAGGTCGTTAAAGCAGCAAATGAAAAATACATTTTTATTTATTTTCTAGATTGAAAATGTATTAGCTTTTTTTCTGTTTAAATCGTTTAAAATTTAAATAAAGGGGTTGATCGCTCTTTAGATATCGCATGCTTTAAAGCATTTAATTGCTACGTTTAATAAAGCATCTCAAAGTAAGCAAAAAATTTTTGAAAATTGAAAAATATACAAACTTGTCCTTTACAATTTCATTTCAAAGCTTGCCCTTCGTTGGTTTTTCTGATGCGGTTTATAAAGATTCTTTTTCTATTACTACATAATTGTGTTTTTATTACCATATCTCTTTTTCAAGTTTAAGCTTTTGAACTTGTATTTGAAGGTAGATTAGAAGCTACTGAACATGATTTCAATATATTTCCCCTCGGGGGAGAAGTTTATTTGCTTTCGGAAGGTTTTTTATTCCTCTACCTCCTTTTGGAAAGAACTTCGTATTTGTAATAGGGATACTTTGACAATGTAAAGTACACATCATACGGAAAACTGGAATTTTTTAGCAAACCGTCTCCAAGAAATCTCTACCCTTAAGAATTTAAATTAATTCCTTTATGTCACAAGATGTTTTATAACTTAGAACCCAAATTAAATAACTGATGGAAAGATCAGGTTTAGAAATGCCAATTACTCTATTTTATTGTTACATTACTGTGGGAATTTTTATGCTTTAAAACTCCAAATCAGAAATCGAAACGTTTCGACTATTTATTTCTGTTTCGGACAGAAAATAGACGCGATATAATCACAAAGTTACTTCAATAATCGTCAAGCAAACGCTTGTTACTAAACTTAGATTAGTAATAAAGAAATGTGAAATATAAAAACCGACAAAGGTGGCAAATTAATAAATAAACCAAAAACGTTACATTAAAATTACTCTAGTAACCTTAACGGTGCCGCACTGTGTTTGATGCACCAGGTTTTAAAATCATATTTCTTTGTCCTCTCTCTGGTTGAATAATAATTTTGTCCATTCCAAGACGTTTTCTAGACACCAATTATGGCATCACGTTATAACTAGCGAATTCGGAGATTAACTCTATAGTCAAGACTGAAATAGAATTATCAAGGCCTCTTAAACTTAAGTATTAACTGCAGAATTTGTAAAATTCGTGTTATAGGGAATTACACAAGAAACTAATTTTGCAGGCAGACAGCATCTCGTCCCGCGTTGATCACAATAGGCAGACTTTTGCATGACCCTACCTTCATCACTCCTAAAATACTTTTCTGTATACCCGTAATAGACAAGTTTAACCCTACTCAAAGGCAATACCAAAATTGAATAAACAAAAGTATTTATTAAGCAGGTAGGAGATAAACGTAATTGTGTTTAAGAGTAACTGGCTTAGGTAAAATTGAATACAAAATGACATTTATTATCCAGGGTATCACATAAATCTGAATTTCCCAAAACGTGCTTACTCTGCCTGTATATCCTTCCTAATAATAGACAAAATAAAAAATAAACAGAAGACGGCTCAAGCCTTTCCGTCATAACAAATGATTAAATAACCCTAAATTGTTCAAATAAAGCATTGGGATGCTTCGCGCCTGCCCTCCCGTGTGATTAGTTCAGCTAATAAGTCGATTCAGCGCTAAAATGATTCGTTTCTTTAGTATAACACGTAGTATAACATTTAGGAAATTTATCACTGTATATTTTTGGAATAGAACTAAAAATGTTTTTTTCCGAAAAGATTTATAAAGTGATACTATTACCTAAAATCAATTACTTTGATACTTTTCCTTATGGACATATTACGATTCCTTAATTACTTAGTTTGTTTACAAAAATTATTCAACATAGTACATTTTAAAGATACAAAATTTACAATTAAGTTTTATAAATCATCGTTACGATTATAATTCTAAACACAACACAAAACTGGTTGAAGCTTTTCACCGTTGATAATAACGCACAAAAGCTCTGGGAAAGAAACACAAAATAGTATATTCTGTTAACAAACCTTGAATGAGGACAAAATTATTGATACTTGGAATGTTTGAAAGGAGAGAGTTGTAATTCACCTCCCAAAGGATGGAGAAACTAAACATCCCTGTAACTTCGAGAAAATCTTGACAGTCTCAACAATATACTTGACAGTTTGTGGGATTCTCTTAACGTAAATTGCTTACCCGTTCCTTATACTGCTTTTTTATGTTCAAGTCAATTCGCATTACGCGAACATTTTCATAATATTTAGAACTAAAACTTTCTACAGTTTATTATCTCACATCCTGTAACGTACCGCGACAGACAGTAACAAAATTAACTACTCCCTGGACTTAACTAACTCGGTACAACACGCATCTCCTGCTTTGCGACAAAGAGAATACATTAGAACAGTATATCGAGATTTCGACATCTTTTTAATTTTACGGAACTGAGAACGACCGACGCGACGGGTGGTTAGTCTGGATCAAGTAACAATATGTGTTAATTTGAGTAAATTTATGCAGGTGGGGACATAAGGTTTTAAAACGAAGAAACTACATATTTTAATACCCGAATCTAACTGAGAATTATTTCAGTACATTTCGTATTGCTAGATTTAGCTAGAAACATATATTTAAAACTGGTTAAGCTATTTGTTTTATTACAAATTCAATACACAAATGCAAATAAAGAAAATTTCTTTCGGATGGAATTTACTAAAACTACGATTTCGTCTTGTAAAGTTGCGAGTATAAGATTTTTCTAGGTATTTAATCTGACGATAACCAAATTTATTTCCCACATAGATACGTATGGAAGCATTTTAGCGAGTTTATTTGTCATTATTAGACTTGTTAATGGCGGAGACTGTGAGTTCATAGACACGCGACAATCGGTTCTTAAAGAAGATGATTGTTTTTTGTGAGCGTGCCATGACAGCGCGTCATAGAAATTTCGACGTTTTAGAAAGTAATTAAGAGTGCTTTTTTCATTAATATTGTTAAAAAGATCAGTACTTACTTTTAAGCAACGTACTATCTACCAGATAAAATCAAATATTACCAAAAAATAACAAGATTTAAAAGAAAAATAATCACAAAAGCTGACGGTCTACTTAACGAAAAGTTTTTTTAAACTCCACTGTTAGTGTGAAGACAATGTCAAGAAATAGAAATATTTTTCTTGAAAATGAAGTAGAGACATCTCTAGAATGATATTATACTTAGATATCAAAGAAATCGAAATTAATTTAGTTGCAATCAAGAAAAATATGGGTGTACTCAATTGAGATATGTCCCGATATGTCGGGAGATCTCCGGATTTCTTCACGGTTTCCAAATCGTCTCCCGACTCCTGGTTTGTTAATACAATCTACCGATATACTACCGATTTTTTATAATCAGAGAAATTAGAGATTTGATTGATTTTTCCATTATATGGGTGTTCGACAATTGGGGGAACAGCTTCACGTAGAAAGATTCCCCAACTAAAACTAAGAGGAAAAATCTTGTACGAAAATGTTTGTAGATGTCTTCACTTTCCTTTCAAATCAATTTGGATGCTTGATAACATACCAGCTCATTATGCCTATAACGTCAGGGAATGGTTGAACGAAGATATTCCGCAGCGTTTGATAGGTTGTAATGGCTTCAGATCGTGGCCACCGCGATCCTCTGACTTAAAATCTTTGGTATTTTTTTTCTTTGGGGTTTTCTGAAAGAAAAGGTTTACCAAACACCTTCAGAAAATTTACAAAGCCTGCAAGCACAAATAATGGACGTGTACAATTAATCACTCCACAAAAGCTTAGAGGGTTCATTGCGAGCAACCGCTTACCTGGAAGCTAACAATTTGAACATTTGTCCGGTCAATCGGGGCGTTTGGTCTTGTCGAGCTGTTAAGGCCTATGGGACCTCTCGGGCCATACAGACCTGTTGGACTTCTTGAATTTCTCGGCCATTTGGACTTCTTGGCCCTTCAAGTCTATCGAGCTGTTTGGATCTCTTAGACCTGCAGGGCCGTAAGGGTAACTCGGGGCGTTCGGGCCTTTTGGGCTGCTCGGGCTTATCGGGCTTCTTGGATTTCTCGGCCCTTTGGGCTTCTCAGATCTGTCATACGGTTTGGACCTCTCGGTCCTTTTGGACTTCTGTATGGTCTATGGGGCCGTTTGGATCCCGCTGGTCTGTCGGACCTCTTGGGCTTGTCAGGTCATACAGGTCTGTCAGGTTTTTTGAACCTCTTGAGCCTTCAAGTTTCTTTTTCAAGATTCTTTTGCGTTTCGAATTTAGAACTATTAGTCTGTTGGTTATTTAGTGTTTACGGATGTTTAGAGTCAATTTCCAGCTTTTCTTGCAGAATGTTTAACGTTTTTTCTCCAGAATATTTATACATTTGATGACATTACTATCTGTAAGTCCCTAATTTCGATTTAACTTAACAATCTTTCAGATGCTAAACTAATTTTTCTACAATCAGCGTAACATCATGGGTTATCTAAAGATTTTTCTGCATCTCGAATGGCATGATAGAATTTGTAATTTCGAACTAATAATCTGTTGGCTATTTAGTCTCGAGGAGTGTTTAGAGTACATTTCCTGAGTAGGAATTTTAGCGTCTTTCTCAGAATATTCAGACATTTAATGACATTATTTGTAAGTTAAGGGCCTGCATGGACTGAGTTTTGTAGTTGCGCCTTTACGCCGCCAGGGACGAAGCTCGAGTTCGGGTTGGGCTGGGCCTTAATTAAAAATCTATCAGGCTTCGTAGGCCTACGTCTGGTCAATCGGGCCGTCTCCGGACCTGTCGGGTAGCTTGAGCCTGTCAGGCCTTTTGTACTTCTTGGCTCTTAGGGTTTGTTGGGTCGTTTGGATCTCTTGGATATGTCGGGCCATAAGGGTTTGTCGAGCCGCTCGGACCTTTTGAACCGTTTGGGACGTTGGACCTGTCGGACCTGATGGGGCTTTTGTACTTCTCGGCCCTTTGGATTTATTGGGCTGTTGGATCTCGAGCATGTCAGATCTTTCGGGCCTGTCGGGCCATAAGGGTTTGTCGGGCCGTTCAGGCCTTTTAGACCGTTTAGGCCGTCGGGCGTTTTGGATTTCTGGGCCCTTCGGGTTTCTCTGTCGGGCCGTTCGGGCTTCTCGAGCTATTCGGACCTGTGGGGCCGATCAAGAAGTTACCGGTTTGTTTTCGGGCCGCGTTAGACTTGTCCCCAGTAAGATCGGGCCTGAAAATTTATGGTCTATAATCACCTAATAATTTATCTCAATTTTTCAATATGGATCTAAACAAGTTTTAACCATATCATATCAATTGTTGATTTTCTCTTGATTTAGATTATAAAGCGTCCTGATTTTATAGCGAAATCTCCCGATTTCTTTCATAGAAATCTTCCGAAATATAAAAATATGGGTTGGCAACAGTTCAGATGGCATTAATGGGTTAATAATAGATAGGTTGTGCTGTTTTGTCGTGCCAATTACAACCATTTCTCTTAAAAAGCCACTTCGTAGCAGACAAGATTTTCCACAACGAATCTAATTAACAAAGACGAAAAATTTATTTTAGTTCCAGAATATGCTTCAAATATATATGTCTGAAAGTTTCTCGCAAAGAGGAAAAACTCATCAAATCTGTATTGCAACCATTACGCGCATCAAAGCTGAGCTGCTCTATTTTCATTTTACGGGATTACATTTCATTTTATTTTTTAATCTTAGAAAGCAGTTTATGTTATTTGCTAGACATATTTTATTACACCTCATTATTCACTCTTACTAGATATTATTTGTTTTCTGTTCTATTTCTCCAACTCACTCGTACATTTTATATACAGAAATCTTGATTCTTTCATTTTTTTCTTGTCTTACGTTATTAATTTATTTTAGAAGACTTACTGTTTTTAATAAGCTCAGAATTCAGTTTCCAAGATGTATTTTGTTGAGAATCTTTTAGAAGATTTAGCCCACAAGTCTAATAATGTTTTTTCTTAATTTAAATTATACAGTCGTTGCGAAACTACAAAAGTACAAAAATGTATATTTTTGTTTGCGTTCAGAATAAAATATTACCACTAATGCATTCGTTTCTAGTCTAATCACATATGCATGAGGTTCCTTCTGCTGAAAAATAGATACATTGCTGTTTGTATATAACTGTACAGTGTACACGTACTTTAGCAGAGATATTTCGTTACAAAACTAGCAAAACCTAACAAAATAGCAATATTACAAAAATTTGGAGTAACATAACTGTACCGCTCGGATGATCTGGCTGAAATCTAATCCAGAAAGGATATCTTTTTATGATCGATAAGTCTGAAATGCAATTTCCTGCTACACTGATCGGCTTCCTGAAGCTGTATGGAATACTTCTTGTATGTGCTATTTATTAAACTGGAGTGATTTATAAGGGAAGATATAAAAGAATGAAATGCACATTTTAAAGGAGGGCCTTTTTAATACGAATATTAAATGAAATCTGATCCCCTAAAGGTGTTTTATATTAGTCATAAACGAGCTAATAATTTTTCTATAGAAAGATTTATTTTGCGATTAAAATCTGATACCTATAGCTGCATTCCTAATTTTTTTAATGTAAATTATAATTATCATAATTTGAGTTTACTATCAGATCGATTTTTCATGAAAAATTGAAGTTTTTTGTCTTAGATTTCAATGGAAAATAAGATTATCTGGTGTAAAGGTCATCGTCGGTGTCCGGCAGAAGACACGTGGAAATTTTACACTGTTCTGAGCATCTATCGAAAAAGATTTTCGAAAATATAATTTCCGGGAATCTAGAGAGGTCACCGAATTTATGTTGAAGTCACGAGATAAATCTAACTTGATTGACCGAAAACTTCTAAAACGAACTGCACTGCTTGACCTCTATAACATGTATAACTCGTATAATTTTATATGGGCCGATAGTATTATTAATTTTGAAGTTCGGGATATAAAATATTTTAGAACCCACACTCACCTACCCAAATTTTAAATTGACCATCTCACATTTATTACACAACGTTCATTTGATCTTTTATACGTAGCATGGAACGTTTTTCAATTACAGCTTTAGTTTCATCTTCATTTCAATATCATTTCATTTTTTCTTTTTTTTTTGATTATAGCTTGTCAAACAGCTGCCAATTAAAAATTTTATTGGTTGGTTCTAATTTCTGATATGATGAAAAAACATTTTTTTCAGAAGACTCAGCAAAACTTTTAAGCTAGTTATCATAAAGCTTTACGAGAATTTAGTAAAAAATCAAACAATTTATTCGTTATTGAGCTGAACTGCCCTGTGATCTGCTCCGCCTGCATATTTGCAGAACTGATTCGAGAATGTTCTGAAAGTTACTACTGCATTCGCCTATAGTCAGTTCTGTCTTTGGTAACAGAATGTTCATGGCAAAGAAAATGTAATTTAAAATCAAGAGAAATGGTTTCTTGTCTAAAGCCAAGCTGAATACAAAACTTGAAAAAGCTCTTAGAAGAACTCATTTCTTTCACGCTGCTTTTAAGTAGAAGTAATATTTTCCAGGTGCATTCTTCACACAAAGCCTCTTATGCACTGGAAAAATACTGCGCGTGGTATAAACGAATTAAGTTTATTGGGCGAAAATAATAATTTTTTTGTGTATACAATGTAAGGAAACATTGATTCTGCATTCGCTACTCGTAGTGTTCATCAATACTAGGAAATCGGTGTTTGTTCAATAAATAAATTCGTTACTATAATGAACTATATTTTTAATAATATTGTACGTTGCAGTACCGCAATTGGTCGTAGGGATAATAAATCAATTTGTTCTTACAACGTAGCGTGTAATCGATTTTTAAAATACTTGTACTTCGACACAATATACTGTAATGTCATTTTAAAATCTTCTAGTATTTTAATGAGATTGCGAATATATTTTAGCTTTGTATAATAAAACCTTATTTCGGAAATATTTATAGATTTATCTTGTACAATGTTTATTTTAACACATGTGCGGCTTCTTCTAAAAACCGCCTATTGCTTTGCAGCTGTGAAAATTTCTTAGAATTGTGCCGACCCAGGCCGAGTTTGTTTTAACTTTGATTGATTCGCATTAATTTTACACCGTAGATAGGAGTGTGTTGTGCGTATAAATCGCTCTTGTTTGCCCCTGACTTTTATTTTGCCGTTTGACACGTTTGCCAGTTTCTGACATGATCGGAACATTCCATTGTCAAATAGGGATGTTTGTTTCCTTGTTTTTATTTTACTCACGTCTTAATACAGTTGCGCTTGAACAAGGCGTGGTTTAATTGCAGCGCACAGAGCGAAGAAGGTTGTTGAGCTTACTATAGTGAGCTTCACTTTGTGTTTAGGGTTCGTAATTATATTTTTTGGATTCTGATTATTTTGTGTAAGTTTTGTAGTGCCAATTGGTAGTCAGTTGTGCACATGGTTGTGACTTTGTTTAAGCAAGAGCATTGAGATCAAGTCAGTATAATCTCTCTGGGAAAGTTTAGAGAAAGTGGGAGTACAGTGTTCATGGCTATACGAGTGTCTCCGA
Source organism: Ignelater luminosus (assembly GCA_011009095.1). Lineage (NCBI taxonomy): Eukaryota > Metazoa > Arthropoda > Insecta > Coleoptera > Elateridae > Ignelater > Ignelater luminosus. The sequence goes on from VTPC01090740.1 coordinate 189,140, forward strand.
TATTTATATACGGGGTGTTTGTTGGTGCAAAGCCCCGCCATGTAAATTTAGGAGTTGTACGATATCCGATCAGGATAACGCGTTACATGGTAGAGACGAAATAAAATTGGTTCATCTCAAAGCCGTTCCTGTACCGCTTGTCAAAAATAAACCCGCCAACCCCTTTCCCCCCCGACCCTATCGTTACGTAATTAATAAAAGAAGACACACCGAGCCGTAGAGGGTCGCTCTACCGTACTGCTTCTTTGCCTATTTGATATTCAAATGAAATGGCTTTAGGAAGACCAAACTTAGCTCCTTTGCCATATCCCAACGTTTATTGTCTTTAGTTAATCATAGCTTTTCTCCCCTAGCACTTCTTGTCTATCTTTCGTCAACTGGCCCGAGTGGCCTGGGTTGCCGCTTCGTCCAGATGCCAAGCCTAACGTCTCAGAAGCCGGCAACGAGACGTATCTACATGTCGAAAGGCCCGTATAATTGCGCCGGACGAGGCGTTTAGCTCCTTTTGCCAAAAGCCCCGTATCTTTAGAAGCCCCATGGCTCCCTTATTACTCTGGCGCACTGACTAGATAAACAGTCTATGAGAGGTTTGAGTTCTATAAATTAATTTTAAGACAAATAAAAATTGGGATAAAGCAAAAAAGGAAATTTAAGCTTCTCGATTGCCAACTCGTATGCCTATAGAAATTTTAAATTTGCGTCGGTGTTTTCAATTTGTCTACTTTTCCATCTATCATTCCAAATTTCTTTTAAATTTTTTCTAATCCTACTTTTAACTAATGATCTAGGGACAACAATAAATATTTCCCTAATTCCTACTTCTTCAGCTGCTTGCTTAGCTAACTCATCTGCCCTTTCATTACCTATCACTCCTATATGAGCTTTTATCCATCTAAATTGAATTCTAACTTTATCTAACACTTCCCTATATATTTTCCATGTTTCCGCCTGTAATTTAGTTGGTTGTCGCATTCCCTGTAACGCTAATAAAACTGATCTGCTATCACTATTTAAAGTACGTTCCCTAAATGCGAAATTATTCTCCCTAATGTACTTTAATGCCTCTCTAATAGCTAATAGTTCGCATTGAAAGATTGAACACCACGATCCTAATTTGAATTTCCCATTTTTAATTTCCCTATCTTCGTTATATATAACATATGCCGCGCCTGCTCTACCATCTTCTAATCTAGATCCGTCAGTATATATTTGTATGAAATCCTCCCTCTCCAAATTTCCAATAAAAAATTGAAATTTACCTATATTTGCCGGATATCCTAAGTCACCTATATTTTTTTCTATTTCCCTTCCTTGCAATCCTAATTTTTCTAAAATTCCCTCTAACCTATTCTTAAAAATTTTGTTTTTCTATACTTCTGTTTTTAAAAATAAATCTATTGGCGTAATCTGACTAAGGACTAACACTGCTTCTGTAGATACTGTATTGTATGCTGCCGCCGCTCTAACTGCCAAAATTCGATGTGCGCTCAATAATTTTTGTTTTTGTTTAACTTTTAAATTCCCTGCCCATATTTTAGCAGCATATGAAATTCCTGGCTGTATCGCCCCTTCGTATATCCTAGCTGCAGAATTACCCTTAAAGCCCCAAGTTAATCTAGCTGCAGCTCCTAATCTATTTGCTAATAATTTTCCTTTTTGCGTAATATATTCTATATTACTATTCCAAGATAACCTATCATCTGTTAAAACACCTAAATATTTAATACTATCTTTGCAACGAATTCTATCTTCACCCATTCGTAAAGTTGGTTTTTCCTGACCTAAACTTTTACCAAAAAATAAAGCCTCGGTTTTACTCGCGTTAAATTTTAGTTTTTCATCTTGTGCCCATTGTAACAATTTGCCTAACGCATCTCATCCTTTCTTTTTTAGCGTTTTAAACTGGGATGCCCTTAGTATCACTGGTGTATCGTCCGCAAACGATATAATTTCGCAACCTTCTGGAAGTTCTACCCTAAATATACTTTCATACAATAGATTCCAGTAGATCGGTCCGGAGCACGAGCCTTGTGGGCAGCCCCTTTCTAATCTCCTGGACACTGTATTGGATGATAATTCTACCTGAGCTATTCTATCTGTAATAAAGCTTCTAATTAATTGTAATAAATTCTTTGGGCAATCCCTTCGCTCTAACTCTATAATAATCCTAGGCCACCAAGCGCTATCAAACGCCCCTGTAATATCTAACGCGATTACTGCGCAACAATCTCCTTCTAATTTTGCGTTTTTAATAATTTCTAGTATTTTATTTATCGCATCAGTGGTGGTACGTCCTGATCTAAACCCGTACTGTCTATCATTGAACCCCCCTTGACTATTAACTAAATAAACTATTCTATCTGCAATTATCCTATCTAATGCTTTACCTGTAAGTGAAAGCAAACTAATTGGTCTAAAACTGCTAGAATTCGAAATGTCATCTTTGCCTGGCTTCGGTATAAACTTAACGTTTTGATGCTTCCATATTTTCGGAAAGGTTCCTTGATTTAAACATAAATTGAATAATTTAACAAAAATTTTACTGTTAATTTGGAAGGCTTTCTGTACCGCGTCTGCTGTTATACCATCCCACCCTGGAGCTTTTCTCGAATTCATTCTAGAAATAGCCCGTTTTATTTCGATATAAGAAAAATCGCGTTCTAAAATTTTGTTACCCTTCGCGTCCCTAGCTCCTTGCCTAATAAATTTTTGTAAATTGCTAGCATTATCTATATTGTCTGCTGGAAAGAATTTGAATAAAAAATATTCAGCTGTTTCCCTTGCATCACGTGTATAGTTCCCAACTTCTTTCCTAACGCTTGACATAATCGCGTTCCTATCCTTTTTTGCCCTTATTATATGTACTTTATAAGCTGTTCCCCATGGATTCCTATCGGAATTTAAACTACAAAATTTTTCCGTTCTAGTTTTTTCTATTAAATCCCTATATTCTCTTTTAACTATTCTATATTCTTCCCTCCTGCTTTCTCTTAATGCCCCCCTAGCTTTTTGCATTTTTCGTCTAGACTTTCTACTTTCTGCTCTCTTTAAAGTAAGTTGCCTAGTCCACCACGGTACGCTTTTATTAAAACGTTTTCTTTCTGGCTAACACTATTGCGTCGTTTAATTTTTCAGCTTCTAAATCTATGTTAACTAAGTTAGTATCTAACCTGGATTCTAATTTCTGAGTTAATACTTTAAATTTGTTTTCAAATATTTCCCAGTTAACTTTTTTATTACAAAAACCTTTATTGAATTTTGTTACCTCTCTATTTTCCAATTTTAATTCCCATCTAATTAAACAATGATCGCTAAGTGTTTCCTCATCCGTAACCTCCCATTTATCAATATTTATATAAGCTAAATAATTAGCTGCTGTAATATCTATATTACTTGTTCCCATATGCCCTACAAATGTTGGTTTATTACCTATTATTTATTTATTATTATTATTTATTACCCCGGCAGCGAATGTGTTACCTTGACTGAGATATTTTATCGAGTCTTTATTTTCATTTAGGATAAATTATCTGTGAACCACTCCCATCTCTGGCGTTCGAGCTGCTGCGAGCACAACAATTTAGATCGACACTGGCATAAGGCCTCTTTTCCGGTTTTGTCCGTGACAATTCGATAAACTGCCGAATTTGCAGTCTTTCAGTAGCAAATATGAAGTCGACTCCCTTCATGTCTAACTGGGAGTCTGAAGGGAACCTCCATCTCTGGCTGGAGGACGCTTATAATATAACATATATAATAGGCCTTAGGGTGCACCAATAGTTAAGAGGACACTGGCGGTACGGTGTAGTGAGTGCAGTTTATGTTTGTGCTTTATTTGTAAGTCAATATTTAATTCTGCAAAGTCTACTTATTACTTATTTTAGACGTGTTGATGGTTTGACTACCTTTAATAATGAGTTCTATCAATACAGAAGCAAGAGATGCTATAAAACCCTATTTCAGGCTCGACAGGAGCCCCTCTAGGGCAGGATTTTTCTTTAGTCCACGTCCGATTGGATTCTAACTTGGATATCTCCGATTCTTTGGAAACACAGAGCTTGCCAGTTAATCTAGTTTGGCAAAACATAATTTAAGTAGAGTGTCCGCAAAAATCACTGCCAAATTTAAAATGTAGATTCTCTGCCTTAAAATAATAAAAAATTATTTGAACCACAAATTGCCAAAAGGTGCGGGGGCTATTGAAGGTGCTAACCACTTTTTCAGTCACTGGAATGATAGTTTGGTCGAGGGACTTCTGACCTAGGACGACATCCAAGCAGTGGTCGTTATGGTGTTAGAATAGGCGGTGGTGGTAAAGCTTGCAGATGACATGGGTCCCCCAAGCCAGAACTGTGTCCTAGAACTGTCATATTTTGTTAGTTGTGCCACACTGGTTTTGCTTTTCTGTTATTATTTGCTACAACATGTTGGTAGAAAAAAAAGGATTATTGCAAAGATTCCCTACATACATGCATGACACTACCCTAATTTATGATGTATTAAGCCAAGCATATCATTGTTATCCCTAGAGCATAATCTGGACATCACGTGAATCTACTCGTACATCAAAATCTGAATTGAAAAGTCAAACAAATTTTATGTCATAAATTCATAGTTTCTAAATTAATCAGTCAGTTAATCTACTTTTATTTTACTAGGATTGCTGGGCTGCCGGTTACAAAACTCTTGTTTTCATAAATGATTTCGAAGCAACAACAATGCAGTAGTGCAACATATTTCAAGAAACTCCTCAACATGAATTAAACATTTAAAGCAATAGGCCACCTTGTGGATTTATTCTTCCAAGCAATAAATCGACACATTATTTTGCGAAGCACTAGTGTATGAACATAATTAAAACTTTATAATACAAATGTACAATCATTCGTAAATTCAGTGAATCAATTATCATCAAAATGTAAAGTCATAAATTAATATAAAAAATAGATTTATAACGTCAGTGTACTATTATTGTGTGGATGTAAAACCTTACATTCATATAATTATTCAGTTGATAATATTAATAAAAATAGTAATTAAATTCAATTAATACATTCATTGTATTTATGAATTCTGTTTATTATAAAAACCTTCTTATTAATTGAATAAACTTCTGTTTATTGCCTTAACAACGTGCAGCTTAACATTAAAAACTGATGCATTACTTAATGGTCGTTGTTTCATAGTACCGATGAACATGTTCATTGGACAAATATTAATAAAATTTTTATTGAGATTATAATTTTTTTCTTACATCTACGCACTACTTAACCGTCAAAACTGCATAGTACATTGAGAATTTTCTTTTTGCTTCACATTTACCAGTTTTCATTTTGGTCTTCTAGTTATTGTTTTGTGTATGTATCGCTTTAGATGTTTCAGAAATTTTTTACTTGCAGTTATCTGTACAACGAGCTACAACTAAATATCATTTTTCTTTCGTGAAGTTTTCTTCGTGTTTCCGTTTTTATCTGTTCTTACTTTTTCGATGTCATGTTCGTCTCTATTTTCCCCATTTTTTAGAACTCGTATAAATTGGGGTCATCAATGTTCTCATCGTTGGCAGAATTTAGAAATTGACGAGATTAGATGATTATGAGGTTAACTTTCATTAGTTATTGTATTTTTGCATATCCTATTCAGTTTTTTTTAAAATTATTATCTAGTAATTTTGACTTTTTACTAAAAATAATTTTAGTTCCTTCTTAAAAGTTTTTAATATAGTTTTGGATTTTATTAAATTTCTTAGGTATTTTATTATATTCTAAAAAGCCTTTATGAAAAACAAATTTATAATTTAATTTTTCTAGAGCCATATTTAGATGAAAAGCTTTATTGTTGCTTCTATCGAGTAAAGACAACACAACGAAAAATATATTTAAAAAATTGAAAATTATATTCTAAAAGTAATAATATAAGATAAAAGTTGCTAATCATAACCTTTAGAATCTAGTTTGAAATTATGAAGGGGTTCAATTAACTGTTAGAGAAAGCGCAAATCTCGCTATGCGTAAATGTATTACATTTTGGGAAAATGCAAAATTTTTACCTAATTGTGTAAAAAAGCTAGTAGACTTGCATTAAGTTTGGAGGGGGACCTGTATTCGAACATCGCAGAGAAGAGTTTTCAGGCAATTTGGATAGTCTATCAGACATTGCACACGCTGATGCACTTCAATTGATGAAAATCGAAAAAGGCAAGATCTCTTTGCAGACTTAGTTGGAGTGGATAGAAAACTCGCTGAAAAAGAGGAGCACGCGAGACAAATGACTACAGAAGAGGAAAATCGACGGATTAAATATCTTTCTATGGCATCAACTTTTTGATATTACAAACTGACCTGAAATTCAGCTGATAGTATTGAAAGTTCACAAGAGCAGTTGTCAACTTTGACCGAGAGTATAAACTTAAAGACAACTGCGAAACGGGGTGGGAAAGATCTTGTTACTCCGAAATTAGTAGCAGCTTTAGATACTTAGGTGTCAGAGTTTGTTTTCATTCTTCAAGCTACAATCGAGACATTCGAACATAAAGTTGAAGATTTTCGATAAACAAGTCATCTATCCAACGAATCCAGACAGAAAAACGAAATGAACAAAGTGCCAGAAATTGTTACTGTTGACTGGGATGGTAAATTGTTAGCAGCTTAGGATGTCCGAAATCTTCCTGTAGTAATTTCATTTTGAAATAAAGAACAACTTATTGTTGTGCCAAAATTAGATGAGAGCAGGCACAGGCTGTTTGAAATGCCACCACCAATTGGAACCTCGAAGATAAAAGACAGATCCCCTGTTGTGATACTACGGCTTCGAATAATTGGAATTGAGACAAAAATTCAACAGAAATTTGCTACGTTTTGCCTGCTGTTATTACGTCTATGAGCTTGTGTTGAAAAGTGTGTTTGAAGTCAAAATTTGCCAAATTATAACAAGCGCAGATATTCTACTTTTTAAAAAGTTTAAAGAAAGTTGAAGAAACGTTGATGCCAATAAGACACAAAGTTACAGAGAAACCGTGGAAGTGCACTTAAACTATTCCGAAATTGCCAGAATTCTATCGAACCACATTAATAGAAAATGTAGCAAGAGACGACTACCAAGAGTTAATAGAGCTCTCCATCATATTCCTAAGTGAAGATGTTGACCGACGTGAACTGAAAATGAGACCTCCCAAGTTCGTTGAATGGCTAGAGCGCTTTACTCTCTCAGCTCTCAGTTCAGACTAACCCGGAAAGACAAGACAGCACTGCTAGACGTGAGCTTGTTTATTGTCACATTATATGTTAAGCCATGGTTTCAATGCTTTTCCGCAGTAAAAACACCTTACCAGCATTTGTGCTTTCTAAGGTCGACGAAGATTTATGAAAATGTAGACGAAAACATCCCAAAAGTAGCTTTACAGAAGTCTTGCCATCATTTATGGTATTTAAACAACGAAATAACTGTCTTGTCACCGTGTGACGATGAAGTTGACCAAGAAACAGAAGCAAGAATGGTGACAAAATGAAACAACGAAAATATATCGACCCTGGGAAACGATACATCCCAAAGAAGAACTTTGCGGTTCAAGTTTATTGATAAATTAGCAGTTGTTTCTTTATTCCCTTACCACTTTCATGCTAACATTGTTCTTTTATTTCAGAGAAAAACATTGATGGATTTATGTCAATCAAGGGCAAGGGTTTGTTTTCTCGTCTCAAGATTGATGATAGTTTTCTCCAAGAGGGTTCTTCGTCATG
>VTPC01090740.1:201878-287177 GCA_011009095.1 Ignelater luminosus
GTTGAACTTCTCTTCTACAACTCTCTGGCATTCCTCCCTCACATTCTCTTCTTTTAATGTATTGTTCTTTATTTTGGTCTTCACGCTTCTTTGTTTCTTTGTCGTCGTCCCATCTGGTAGTCTAATCCTTGTCCCTACTAGGTAGTGGCTTCTGGCTTTAAAAAAACAGTTTCTGGTTGCCACTGTAAGACTCCTCCATAAATTGCCCAAACTTGTCCCATGCTACAGCTTTAACTTCCGCTATCTCAATTTTGCAGATTCAGAGAAACCAAGCTCAAGAAAGATAGTTATCTATAACACCCGAAATAGAGACAGAAAAGTTATATTGCAAATTAATCAACATACTTGACTTATTTTAATAATTTTTTCTGTAGCAGACGCTAGCGTTAATTTCAAAACTCATCTAAATTAAGTCTAAAATGGTAACCTCTGCTCTGTGAACCCATAATTAAATCAACAGTGTAAATTAAATAATCACAAATAAATTATTTTTTTAAAAATGATGTTTATTTACAGCAGAATAAGTTGAACTAACATTATCAATTACAGCCGATACTTTTAGTAGCCCGAATAAACCGCATTTGTTTCCGGGCGACTTGCTATCGAACAGATGTAAAATGAACATCAGTTTTAGTAAACTAAAAGAGAAGGAAATTTATTTTTGGCCACAATAATCGATTTTTATCCTGTAGTGAGTGCATCGCATTGATAAATTGCTTATTCCATAAATGCGTAATTATTAGTAACAAAGAATGCAGATTTCGCAACGCAAAACTACTGGGCGTTTCCTAAAATTTTTCATTTCCATGCGGATTTTCCCCCTTGAATTTCAATTCGACTGTTGCATTTTAGAAAGTCAACAAGGTCAAACGTGAATTCGATCTCAAGCATGAAAACATTTCCTAGACCTTTAGTAATGATCAGATAACAAAGAAGTCACAAATTCTTATCTTGCAAAATTTGAATCCGATTTAACAAATCTGAATAATTATTGATGTTTTTGTTAAATTATGACATAATATGGTTTATTATGTGTTTGTTGACACCCTACATGTGAGTTAAACCTTTGTTTTAATTACTTACTAGATTGTTATTAATCTGTTTTTTTTATGAACGGGTTCAAATCATGATTTATCTCCTTGTTTAATAAATACAGCGCTGATTGCAATTTCTACTTTTAATATACACACATTTTCATCTCGCTAACCGTAAAAGTAATGATTTGCGATCCGATTTAATTATTATTTTTTACTTACTTACTCATCCTGCCCTATATCCGCACACATATGTAGCGAGAATAATAAATTATCTTGGCAGTCAATATCAGAGAGTGATAGGTTAAAAAAATTGAGTGATTTATGGAAATAATTTGCCCGTATAAAGTTTGTGAGCAATAATGTGTAATCATTGATCATTAGGTGACACGAAAATAAGCAAGATCAATCAAATACAGACTTCAATTTTTTGGTAATTTACATGTCAAACCTTTATGTTAAAACGTACAATAATAACGGTTTGTAGCTTTTCATGTTTTACTGTATTAAAATATGCCCATAATGCAAATTTCCCTTTTTAAAAATAACAAAGAACAAAAAAATATTTATTAAAGGTTAACAACAAAAGGAGAATTTTAAATTTTACTGGGGGATAATTACATAAACATTCCCAAATCGATTCTGACGCATCTTTCTCTTTCTTTATAAACGGGATTGGTACTATAACTGACCTTCTTTCTTTCTCTTTTAAATTATTTCTTTGAACTTGGGATATAGGCGATCGTTACTTTTCCGCGCTATGTTAGGATATACCGTTATGATTAAGCTATTCGAGGCACGTCCTAATATAATCCGAACATTAACTTCTAAAAGTGAAATTTAGATGAAGTCAATAAGTTGGTTGAATGAAGTCACAGATGAAAATTACGAAAAGTTACTGAAAAAGTCGCTTTACATTAATTGATTTTTTCCTTTCCCTTTTTACTTATTCTAAGGTTGATGCTCTGAATATTGAGTAATTATTTTTACGAGGGGATACTAAAGGGTATTCATTATTTAACAGATAGACAGACATAGTATACTAAGGGACTGCAGCATTTCATTACAGTAAAAGGCACTGCAAGGTAGCTTTGAAAGGATAAATTGGTTTTGCAGGAAACATCAAATCTATTTCTTTGGGAGTAAATTCATTAGGAACTTGAAACCTGTACACTTCCCACCATAAATAGTTTTATCTTTAGTGATCCACAACTCAATAATGATTGAGCAAGAGATTTTAAATAAGAAATTCATTCATTTTAATTTTTTTATTTTGAGAGAAAATATTATAGAAAAGTTTGCCCCGGGGTAACTTAATTAGTAAAATTAGTTGATAGTCTTGGGGGCGGATACGGTCTTGCATAAATTACTGAAAGGGTAAGATATATCTAGATCTATCATTCAGAGGATTAAATCCTTAATACAATCAGTAAAGTTTCAAGCGTTAACAAACACTTTCTTACAAACACTCAGATTCTAATAAAATATCTGGCTTGTAACGACAAACGTTCAGAATCGATTTTATTGCTACCTTAGACCTCATTAATTGACTAAACGTAAAATACAAATTAATTTCTAAATCTAAGATACATAAATATAAATCTGAACCTCTTCTGTATCAGTCTTCAATGCTGACAAATCACATAACTACTATGGAACACAGAATGTTTTTGCAAGGTAGGACGATGAGGCAAAGGAACTATAGCTGAATGCTTACCAGGGTCATCATTGTGGATAGTGGAGTTTTAAGAAACGTACGATGATCATATACAAGGAAATAACAATTTATAATGAGAAGGTTCTATCTGATGAACTTTACCAACTTTGAATTTTGTAATGTAATTCATGACTTACTGCTTCTTCCAAAATCAGGCGTCTTTCCACATTTCCCAAAGATATACTCTGGAAAGTTCTTGATACTTAAAAAGAATCTTAAATTTTGTCACACTGTTGTGACGTTCTTACTAAGTGGAAAATAATTATTTTCGACGAAGAGAGTAATATTGATTGCTGAACCATGACCTTTATAAAAATAATATGAATTTTGTGGTGGTCTCCAGAGCTACTACACGCAAAGATGTCACCTCTGAAGCTTCTTCTGACTTTAAGACTAGAAAATTGAGAAAAACTCTGCTTGTAGTACTCTGCGTTGACTGCAGGTGATCGTCCACCACTTAGGTATAAGAGCTCAAAGCTAAACAATCGAACGTAGACAGCAAAGTCATTGGTAATTCTAAAACTTTAAATCGTGCAAAAACAGCTCCCATCAGCCATTATTCTGTCTTAAGTCAGCATTACTGAAACACAAAATTACATTTGCATCGGTCTCTATTGAAAATAGGTGAAGCCAAAGAAACTGACTTTCTAAAAAGAAGAATCTAGTAAGATTCTAGAGGGTTAGTTCTCAATAACTATGTTTGGAATTTGAAGAACATTTACATTAAATGGATAATAATGTTAGTATTACAGGTAAAATCCAAGTGTACGAATGGTTGACCCTCTTCAAAAGAGGGGAAATATCGATCGACGATTTTCCTCGCACTGGCCGTCCATCAACCGCACCAACCGACGAAAATGTGGGAAAAATTAACGAACTTGTGCACGAATATCGACGGCGGACTATTGATGAGCTAGCTGAGTTGTCTGGGCTGACGCGGAACTCAATTCGGCGAATTTCAGACGAATTCGTGCCGCGCTTGCTGACATCACAGCAGAAGGAAAGTCGCTTGGAAGGCTGCCGTGAAATGAATGAGCAGTTCGAAGCTGATCCGGTCATCATGAAGCAGCAGCCCAGTCAATTGAAGGCACCGAATTCTCCTCGTCCAAAGAAAGCTCGTCAGGTAAGATCAAATTTCAAAACTATGCTGATCTGTTTTTTTGATGTGAGAAGTATCGTGCACGCGAAATTTGTTCTTCCCAACCAGACGGTGAATCAAGCATTCTACCTAGAAGTTTTAAAAGGGTTACGCAACAGTTTGCGGAAGAAACGCCCCGATTTGTGGCAGTATGGTGACTAACGCTAATTTTTAACTAAAAATGATATGACTCTGCTAACCCACCCACCTTACTCGCCTGATTTGACTCCCTGTGTCTTTTTCTTGTTTCCTCGAATGAAAGGGACATGGAAGGAAAACGTTTAGCGGATATCAACGAGGTGAAACAAAAAACGCTGGAGATCCAGAAAGGCATCAGAGAAGATGAGTTTAGAAAGTATTTTGAACAGTAAAATAAAAGGTTGGACAAGTGTATTCACTCCAATGGGGAGTACTTTGAAGGTGACGGCTGATTGTATCACTAGACAATAAATAAGGTTGGTTTAAATGAAGAATTCCGTCTTTTTTTTGGGTTCTCCCCTCGTACACGGAGATCCTGCAATAAAGCTCACAGTCTTGACAGATAGATACCGCATGCAAAAGGTTTAAAATTGGTGCTGTCGATTCATATACAATTTGAGTAAATATGATCCCGTTTCTCATAAGCTTGTGGAACTTGGATGGCTTAATATGGAGATGTCAGCTGGGATCATTTACACATTCTCTGCTTGCAACAAAACATTCTGCCTCTCTTTGCACTAAATTGATTCCTAGGTATAATCTGCATGACTTAAATACTTGCCATAACTCTATAGTTACACTCCCTCATTATAGAACTTTGCTTTTCCAAAAAGGTTTTGTCGATAATGCAATTAAGTTTTATAATTCCATTCCGACAAATATTAAATCTTTAAATCCAAAACCTTTTAAACGTCAATTGAAAAATTTTCTTTTGAATTTACAATAATTATTGCTTGCCATCTGATCTTCACTATCCTCATCTTTATTTATTATCATTCATTTATTTCTGAGGGTTTTCGGGTTAAATAGAGTAGCCTCCGGCTAGATTTCGCCAGGAGACTCCTCAATTTATAATTTTAATTTGTTTATTGTATTTTTGTATTATTACAATAAAGTGCACTTAAAAAATGGTTTAATTCTGAGCATCTTTATGGAATCTTGTGTTGGTGAGGTTTCCTGCACGTTAAAATGCTCGAAACCTCAAAATAACGTAGCTTAAGAAGAAATCTCCAGGTTTCTACGACTTTTATTGCTTTCAAGACGTCTTGTGCTGTCAGGTCGCTAACTTCTGAACCATGACAATCGATGATCAATATTTAGACCGATAATTCGTCTTCTTGTTGTCAGAATAGCGGTAGGGTCGGATCCTGAAAGGTTGTCTTCTTTCTAGGTGGATCTGATGGTTTGTGGTCGGCGTCGTCGTTAACCCTGGGGTCAGTAGTGAAGTCGTCGGCGAAGCCTCCAAGCCTGTAGGCAAGTGGCTTGTGGTATTCTTGTGGGATTGAAGTTATAATTTGTATTTTCTTCTTATTCTAAATAGGCTTGGAAAGTGTATGATCTAATATGCATACATAATTTTGATTACATCTTAAGACGTAGGCATTTAATTTATAAGAAACTTAAGAATTTTAATTGAAGAAATGACACCAGTACTAGTTCCGCTAATGTGATTGGACTCAATCTTGTGAAATCGGACGATTCCGTGTATATACGTCGTATAAACGTGGTGTTTTCTTGGGGAAATCTTCTGAGGTTATAACTAATCAATCTTAGTTAGAATTGTTACTTTTTATGAATCATCTTATTGTTTAAGTACTGTTGTTGTTGTTGTTTTGGGACTGAGTTATCAGGTCACGGTTTCCTTGGACCTCGTGGCTTCAACTATTATGGTCATTTTGTCGCCAACTAGAATTTAGCCGAATCCGAGGTTTTCGCAACCATTTGGTTGATAACCAAATGCGTAACTATCAGAGCCACCAAGGCTCCCATAAGTACTGATGGTGTGGAACTTGTGATGACAAGGCTTCAGGTATGTGATGCCGATTCCTGTTACTATCCACAGTGTAATGAAGTGTCATTGGGTTTTTTTACCCAAGTGGGTGGGATTCCAGGAAGGTTTAACTAGGAATTACAGTTTCTTGGAGGTTGTTAGTGGCGAAGAAATCGGCCATTGGGTAATTAAAGGGCCTGGGTACTGAGATGAAAGGGCCTTGATCTTCGACAGCTGTTTGCAGTTGCTACGTCTCTTGCAAGGTTGCTCCAGCTCAACTGGACGGCCTTGAATGCTGGCGGTTAGTCGAGGGGCTTGATTTAGTGGTTCGGAGACGTGACTGTTGTCAGCTTGAATTTGGTTGTGGATACCACTGCGTTTTTATTTTTCCGTTCTTTGTAATATTTGGTAATCTTGGTGGTAATGCCTGGCAGGGCAGTAGTGGCACTGCTGTATGGTTTGTTGATTACCTCCTATTGTGGCACTGAACTTGAGGACGTCAAAGTTCTTCATTTTTGCCTCTATATAGCTCCAGCAATCATGGTCAACTAGACCTTCATTAACGTTTCACATAACGTTACGAGTGTGGTTTCATCCAGGATTAGTGCAACGTGTTTGGCCAGAAGTTGCTTAGTTTTCTATATCGATTCCACCATAGACTAGCACGGAGTTGCGTGTTTCGGCTCTCATTCTCAAACTTTCTTAGAAACGTCGCTTTTAGGTCTACGTAGATGGACAGGAGTGTCGAGCTTTGCTTTCACTATTTATTTGTTTTTTTTCAGCTATAGGGCGATGCGTTGCACACATTGGTTACGTGACATATTCAATAGGACGTACAGTCGGGTCTTTGTGGGCAGTGACGGTGCGGTTTCCATTCGTTGCTGTTGCACCAGCTGGTTGATGAAGGCCATTACTGTTTGTGGAATTAGCGGACTCGGTTGCGACGGTACTGCTGGGGCATGAATAATTCAGTTATTTCGATGCTACCGGGTGGCTATTGGGAGCGGTTTTCTATGGCTCCCCGTTGTTTTTTTGTTTTGGTGATTATCTTTAGAATTACTTTTTCTTTTGTTATTTTATTTTGGAATTTTCTTTTATTTTGTTTTGCTCTTTTGTTTATTTTATCTTTGTTGGACCTTTTTATTTAATTTTTCTTTTTATGGTTTGTTAAATTGAAATAAAACAAAGCGAAGGTTGGAACAAAGAGAGGGAGTTGTGACTGGAAAATTTTCTTGATTCTTCAGAAGGGCGTGGGGTTTGGCTGATTATTTTGGTTGGGACTGCTGGCTGTTGCTGCTGGTTGCTGTTAAAGTCTGCTGGACTGAGGTCATCACTGCTCATGCTATTGGTGGTGGTCGACTGATTGAACTGGAGTCACTGAGGTTCTTGTTCTACTGGAATCGAAGTGGCTTTTTATTTATAATCGAGATTCTAGTTTGTCGTAAATGAGGCCGCGGATCGGCCAATAGAAATTTCCACTTGATGACAGTTGCTGTAACTAATATTTATTGGGAATTGCGACATTGATGCTAGACCTTCTGTCTTAGGAGAACAATAAAATGTAAATACATAGAAGAATACGAGCGACTACTCTCTAGTCATGAATTCTCGTTCTCAAACTAACCGACCCTCTAAAATGGGATGAGATGACAAGCAATTACTTCATTCGTCAGGTTTGGGTTACTACCAGTTAATTGGTCTAAAGCAAAACAGGCGACGTTAATATTTACTAAGCCTTCTCCAGAAGCAATGCCTTTTAATGGATAACATTATAAAATACGATTATGAAAGAGATGCAACGATAAAATAGATTGTTACGAAATCTGTCAGTAAAATATAAACGACGCAGCCGGGTGTACACTAAGGAGAAGTAACAGGGTCGGATTCAAGCACTCAAGATATTTTAATATTCTTTTTAGGAGGGGTCAGATGGGCACAAAAATTCAAAATGTCATAACAAACTCTTTCCCTTTATTGCTTTTATCAAAAGCAGCTCTATATTTGACTTATCCAGCGGTCTACGAACTCGTCTTCATCTTTCAAGGTTAGCTCGATTGGCACTTCCAGACCAATTCACGCCTTTGCTTTCCATTTACTTCCCAAGTATACTCTCTTGGTTAGTATTAGACCTGCTAAAATGGTGCCCAACGTGGAATGGACAAATCATTCTTGTAATTCTACCTAGGTAGGGTAAAATGCAGAAATGTCAATGTCAAAATAATCTGTCGAAATTGTTTTGTTGAAAACTTATTTAATTTTAAATAAAAAATTTAGAAAGTTAGTCACGGAATCAGCAACAAGTTTTAGATGTTAAAAATCTAAATAGAATTAAAATAATGATGAAGGTAAATTAGAAAGAATTTACGCAATTTGTAGAAGCAGTCGCACAAAGAAATATTTCTTGCTTTATGTGATTTTATATTTTGAAACTGACCTCGTATATCTTTCTCGTATTATATTATTATGTTGTGCATTCAAAAATGTAACAAAATCATATGCGTGTATAATTCGATTTGTCATGCAAGATACATGTTACGTTCACATATGCAGATATCTCCCACATTTAATTAAAATCTTTGTAGGTCTCGCTTTGAATTGAGAATGAGAATGAAACTGTTAACGAGAAAAAAAATTAATTCTTATATGTTTTTTTTTTTGTTTATCTCTTTAACTTTTTCGTGGGTGATAGCTTTTGTTGCACTTTAAACAAACATTTCACGTTTTCAGACTACACGTACCCATTTAAACTTGAAACATCAACAAAGTTAATTTTTCTTTGTAATTTTCTTTTTAATGTTGTGTTAGCCAACATAATCTACAATTTCACCAAATTTGCAAGTTAGCTAAGAACTTTCTTTATATACCTTTTAACATAAAAAAGTAAAATATGCTTTTCAACGGAAAGAAATGTTCTTTTTTATTCGAAGCGGAAACCAAAAAAAAAAAGAAAAATAACAACTGATTTGTGTTTGTATTATACAAAATATATCATTTTTCTAGAAAATATAGCGCGAATTCGAACTATTGAATTTCACACGCCTCCTCATCGTAAACGATATATTTTCTTTTTGTTACACACATACTATAAATAAAATGCACGAAAAATGGGAAAAAACATCCCTTTCTACGCGTTTTATATAACAAGTATTTGCTTTGCCATTTCTCTTTGAGGAAGAGCTGGGAGCTAGTAAAACGGTAACAACAAAAGTTTAAGTTTCCTCCTTTTTGTTGTACTCTTTTCGTTCTAAATGTCAACAGTAAACTGCCTCACCCTAATAAGTAGCTATTATATCCCAGATCGTTTAGTGCATGTGGGTTATCAGGGTTTCACAGCGGGGATACTGGCGCCTGCCACCCTCGGGCGACCTTAAAGACCCGTCTGCAGATAGGGTCTGCCCTGTATCAACGCTTCACGTGCTTTATGTCATGCTTAAGTGTCTGGAATTCACTTTTTGCTTCAAACAAATTGTTTTTTGATGTTCCCATAGAAAGACGTTAAACTATCTCGAAACGGTATACACTAAACGGTTGAAAATATAGAACAGTTTACCGAAATTTCCTTTCGAGCGCACTCAAGGGAAACGATGATAACCCTAGGACGTGGTCATATTGTCTTACCATGCGTGGGCTCTAAGAACTTTGATTTTCTCGTTCTTTATTCTCTCTCGTCTTTCTTTTTTTTGTATGAAATTTAAAATAAACTAATTTTAAAATCCCTTGAGGGAGTTTATAAAAATATTCACAAGGCTGCTAGAATATTATCCAAATTGTAACTTTGGTAATCGTGCCGTGAATCCTAGTTTATTAATTTACTTGGTCAATTATGAATCTATTTTCCTTAGATATATTAGTAGCTTTTATTTACTACGATTTTCAACGTTATTAGTTCGCTTTCAACTCACTACACGGGGAGAATAGAATTCATGGCAAAAATTACTGTCTGCATTCTTAAATTTCTCCAAAGTCTACTAAGGTCACGAATACATAATAACAAATCTTATAGTGGGGATAATCCGTGAACATATCGCGCGCCGATCGCTAATACGAGGGTTGCTATTTATATTTCTGGCCTAACAATGAAAAAACAAGTATTTATGATCCAAACTAGTTTTATTGTTTTTCAAAATATTCTCCACAAAGACTGATACACTTTTCCATGCGTTTGAACCAATTTTCGAACCACTTTTTCCACTCTGTTTGAGGCAGCTCCAAAATATGCGTTTTGAAACAAAAAACGGCTTCTTCTGGTGTTGAAAATCGTTGACCACGCAGTTTGTTTTTGATGTACGGGAATAAAAAGAAGTCATTGGGTACCAAATCAGGGCTGTTTGGTGGATGGCCAATCAACTCGACCTTCTGGCTGGTTAAATATTCAATTGTTTGAGCAGCGGTGTGAGAGCTTGCATTGTCATGATGAAGAATGATTCGCCTCTTCTTTGAAGTTTTCCGAATTTCTCCAATGACTTCTGGCAAACAAATGGTTGTGTACCATTCAGAGTTGACCGTCTTACGTTGCTCTAACGCCACTGTTGCCACATGAACGGTAATGCCAAAGAAACAGGCAACCATTTGCTTCGATGTGCTTCTTCCGCGAACAACTTTTGTTGGATTTGGCTCGTCTTGAAAGACCCACACAGTTGATTGCTGTTTTGTTTCGGGGTCATATGCGTAGATCCATGATTCGTCACCTGTGCAGATGTTATACACAGCCTTTGATGCACCTTTCGCAAATTTTTTCAACATTTCAATGCACCAGTCGACGCGAGCCTTCTTTTGAGCATTGGTCAGGTTATGCGGGATCCAACTGGAACAAATTTTTTTACGGCCAAATGATCATGTAATATCTTGTTGATGCTAGTCATACTAATGCCCAAAGATGCCTCAATCTCACGGTATGTCACATGACGATCTTGTTTAATCAGTTCACGCACAGCATCGATGTTTTCAGGCACAACGATAGATTTTGGACGGCCTTCACGGATTTCCTCCTGGAGTGAACATCGGCCACGTTTGAATTCATTATACCAGTTTTTTACAGTGCTGTAGAATGGAGCTTCATCGCTATATAATGTATTAAGTTCATTGATGCACTCTTGTCGTGATAATCCACGTCGAAAGTTATGAAAAATAATTTCACGGGTCAATTCCATTTTTTACTAGGGAATGCACTTTTCAATTAACTGCAAACAACACTAATCGCACTCAAATGACAAAATGTTGTGGTTGAGGTTATGTTCAACAATGTAAAGTTTACACCGGAAATGTCAGCTGACGCCTGGAAACAGTCAGTGTTGCCAAGGCCAGAAATATAAATAGCAACCCTCGTATTATCGCCGCGTGAGTATAAAATTATAATACTGCACAGTAAAAATTCATATAAATTGTCCACATACATCATTATTTGTCAGAATTCGTTACTCTATGCATTATACGGTATAGTACATAGTTGTTCAGTAGTTGCCATGTTTGGGTGGAACTAAGTTAGACTTAATAAATAAATAAAATACAAAACTACCACAGAAAACTGCAAAATTATGCCTGAATAACTAACCAAACTGTCTTATATATACAATTCTGAAATCTGTTCTTTGAGATTTGTTTGCTTAATTTTTAATTTTTTGTAGTTGCATGAGACTCAAAAGCAGGGCTGTAGAGAGAAAATCAGGGCCAGAGGTGGGTGACATATGTAATAATACAAAATCTTAATTCTCATTTGTTTGTAATTTAGATCGATTTTTACATGCAGTCTTATAATTTAAAAATGGGCTTTCTTCTCTTTAACTGAGGCGAAAGCCTTGATGATTACATCGAAATCACGTTTTCTTGCCAATTCGGATTCCAAACATAAAATTTCCTGTCCGGAAATTCTAGTTTGGGTTGAACAAGAACGATGATAGTTCTATAATAGTTTTACGCTCGGCACTAGCAACTAAAACTGGCAAGCTGCAAAATATTCGCAAAGCAATACAGACATTCGGGAAAAGTGTATCCAAATTTTTTGAAGAGATTGCGTTTAGCAATTCGATTGGAGGCAGGCAAGATGTGGAATTTGTAATACAATTTGCTCCATACACGTTCTTCAAGTGAATGATTTCAGTTGATACATTTTTGGGTTCGATTTCAACAAGTTCTTGTCATAGTAGTCTGCTAGCTCTTCCAAGGCGGCCGATAATATAATTTTACCTCTTCGTAACTTC
Organism: Ignelater luminosus; assembly: GCA_011009095.1. NCBI lineage: Eukaryota > Metazoa > Arthropoda > Insecta > Coleoptera > Elateridae > Ignelater > Ignelater luminosus. The sequence goes on from VTPC01090740.1 coordinate 213,934, forward strand.
TCCCCTGAGCCGCTATGGCCCTGTCATCAGCATATATGAAACGCCTCGTTTGAGGGTTACATGGTTACATAAAGAAGTGGCGCAAGTACTCTTCCTTGTGGAAGACTGTTCTTCTGGTTCCTCCAGCGACTGTTAATCGATTGAAAGGTGACGTAGAAACGACGGTTTTAGAGTAAGCATTTTAGTAGGTTCGTTAGGCCCGAACCTTTGGTGACGTTCTGTACTTTTACTAGTGGTTTTAGGTGATTTACAGAATCGTGTGCAGCAGAAAGGTCTATGTAAGCCACACCTGTTATTTGCTTCTGCTCAAACTCATTTTCAATGTGTTCAGTGAAATTTAGTATTTGGCCACAGCAAGACTTTCCTGCCCTGAAATTAGCTTTTCCTTCACAGTTTCAGAGATGCGGTTTAAAATTATTCTTTCAAACGCCTTAAGGTGATCGAAAAATACGTAATTCAATAATTTTCGCATTTGGAAAGTGATTTTTACAAAAACAAAGCTACTATTGTATTAGTGAAATTCTCTTCTGTAAAGCTGTATTGAACTTTATTTTAATTTCTAATTACATTTCAATTAAAGCTTTATAGCAATATCAGCATTTTAAGTAAATTTCACTATCATAGACGGCCCTCTTAAAGAGGTGACACAGTATGGAAACAGGCCGGAAATTTCTTGATTTTGTTGGTTCTTTTCCAGGCTCGTGATTTCCGTCAGGCCTTAGGTATATTTAATCTAGATACACACGAATTGATCTGAAGTTGCAGCTGTGAACTTTTCGATAGTGAAGGGGGAGGCAAATACATTTCCCTCTTGTTCAAAAAAGGGTACTATCCTAGATTTTTTCGTCTTTCCTGAAACTTTTCCATTTAGTAGGAGGTGATGTGTTATTTGACCGGTTGTTATTATTGTTAGATTTTGCGGTGGGCTTGTGCGATCGCTACTAAGGTTTTTCAGGAGTTTCCAAGCGCGGCGACTGTTTCTTGTCATATCTAGCTTTACCAGAAGGTTGCTTCACCTTTTTGTTCTAGAGTTAGATATTGGTTTTATTAACTGTTCGCCAAGTTCAACTGTTTCATTAGAAAAAGGATTTAATGCGTTCTACATCCTCTTGGTATGTGTTTCCGTTATATTTTTTTTTACTACTTCAACAAATATTTCATAGTTTTTTTGGTTTAGGCTCTATTTTAGTTACTTCATCATCTATCTCTTTTGTAAAAATTTCTCACTTTTCCCCTTTTAAAGTTGAAACGTCTCTTGAGGGGGACTATTTCTGGGTTTACGGCAGCTAGCATCTTACAAACTATTGGTCTATGTTGTGTTTTTGGAATTGAGTCTAAAATGAATTTTTGTGTAATGGCTGCTTGCGAAAATGTTATCTGGATTGTACCCTCTTCTCCATTCAGAGGACGCCCATTTGCTCTCAGCTTTGAGATCAGCTATACTGTTAAAGTTTTTGGACGCAATCTTCGTGGAGGCTCCTTCCGTGTTCTCCAATTTGTGAATAATAAACTACCAGAAAACTACTAATAGAGAAGAGTTCGGCCAAATAGGATAACCCTTTTTGTGATCTTTAGTTTCTATAATTCTGTTTTCATTTCTCCCATGACGTCTTTTCTTTTCTTGAATCTTCCTGCATTTCTGGGCACTCTAATCTATCTCCTTTGGTCACAACTTGTATATCATGCATTGGTCCCAACTGCCTCCTTGTTTTGGTTATGGTTAAGATATAGACGAGCTTTTTTACAGAAGCAATAAATCATAATAAAATGAGTTAGATAAATAAATTTATACCTTTTTTGCACGCGATTATAGGTTCAATTTTAGTGCATGTGGTTTATAAATTGAGTTTGATTTCTGTTTGTTGTTCTACAGATATTGTAATTACAGTTTTTAAAAATCTACCGAAAGGGATTTAGCAATACCAATTTTGTCTAACGTTGTAAGATAATTATTTTAAAAGTTTTTTTAAAGATTTAGTTAGAAAAAGCTTTGGAAAAAATTCAATTAAATTATTAAAGAACTGAGACAAAAAAAATGTAAGTAAATTAGTTTAGGAAGAAAATTGTAAATTATGTAAAATCGTAGCTTTGGTAGTAGTTAATGTAAGGTTATTTGTTTAAAAAAGTTATTAATTGTGGGAAAATAAGCTGGGAGCACTTTAAAACTGTTCACATGGTATAGTAAAGCTATTAAAAATTAAATTGTAGAGTTTAAACAAAGTTAAATTAAGGATAATAAATTTGAAATTAACATTGATTTTATGTATTATCTTTCAAGAGCTACCAAATTGATAATTGTCAAATTCAGATATGCAATGGTTAATGTTACATGTTTGTTAAAAATATCCTGCTATAACCAAAGATTAAACAGACGAACTAGTCGAATGAATTTTTCAATCCAACTGTTATACAAATAAGAGCTAAGAATAGTTGATTAAGCTATTCTATCCCTACGATTTTACTAAAAAGAATAGAAAACTATCGCCACAAACTCGTTTATTTTCAAAAGTTAAGCCTACAGAATCTAAATGTGCTCTTTTATCCTAATTCTTAAGAGGGTAGAGATCGGTAAAGCTTTAGTCGCAGACAGACTTTTGTGTAAACTGCCTCGCCTTCACATTAACTAGACCTCTTTGTTTATTTTTATCGGCATCATTTTCGAAAAAGGTAATGAACTGTTCAGAGTACAGAGAAAAGTAGTTTTAAAATGCTGCATTTTTAATGAAATAGCTCCCTGACATAATAGTACATAATCGTGATCATCAACCAAACGAAACTAATAATAATCCATTTATTCTACTGACATAAAATTCCTTTTCGTTTAAATAATTTGCATGCAGATTAACTCCCTGAAATATAAACTACTGCGCCATATTTAACCAATCTGTAGAAAGCGTTTATATTCAGTAACGTCGTCTTAAATCCCCTCATTACAATTCGTTGCACATAGTAATTAAAATCGGGTATATCGCTCTTGTAATTAGAAAAACGCAAAGTCCTCTTGCTTACTTTACATAAAACATTCCCTGAGAACGTACCTTATGCAATAATAACTCAGCTAACATGCATAATAAATTAGGCAGGTATTACAGATGTGATAGACATGTTTATATTATGTGTGTTCTGTTTTTTTTTTGTATTATTATTAAACATCAGGTTAACCATTTTAAATTTATATTAGAAATTGCTCGATAACAAAATAGAAGATACCGTCATAAACGTATATTAAATATTACATTACCCCTGGGAATAAGTATTTCAGTTCAATTTTTTATAGAACAATGAATGACATAAGAAGAAAAAAATGTTTTACGTTTGTTATTTTTCTTTTAAATTAGTGGCAACTTTCAAAAAATGTGCTTATATTAAAACTGCCATTATCTTTAGAGCGTCTCCCTGAGAAATCTTGCTACGTTAGTATACGAAGTTGCTCGAGGGAACGTTATTATAGTAATAATATTTTAAAGAAAATATCGTATTAAGTGTGCGGTAAAGGCAAGTAGCTGCTAGCAATAAAACGTTAATTACATACACCACCAAAGTTCATTTGTCTACATATTTTCCTGATAATTTATGTTTAAAATTCACTTTTAATAAATTAAATAATTAATAAACGTTACTTCAGCTATTTTGCTGAGAATCATATATCAAACTCACTAAAAAATAATAAATTATTCACTTGGTATATTTAATAAATCATAGAAATTATAAAAATAAGTGTGCAAGCGAGTAAATAATAAACAAACTAAAGCAAACATAATAATAAAATATAACTCAAGATAAGTTAGTAATAGCTAGGAACTTGATTAACAATTTTACCCCACTCCTTCGACCTTAAATGGTAGCCTTAGGCACTGTTTTAGTTGACATAATTAATAATTTGGGAGTAGAGAGGATAAAGAGATTGCAAAGTATGTACGTATAATACCAAATACTGACAAAAACATCATAGTATCATACGAGAAGAACTGTAAGGTAATGCAATTCTCATTATATTAATACAATAGAGTCTCATGGGACTGAAATATGGCTAGAATTTTTATATTTGTACGTTCATTTCACGCGCGGGAAATCAGAAATGATAGTTTGCAATGCAAATTCACAAATTGGAAGTTGATCAACTTTCTCGACTGTTATCAGCGCAATATATATGCTAAACCTTTTATATCTCTTCTAGGATGGCGTCTGGGTGAGTTGTTTTGGTGCTGTAGATTCACTTGTACGTACGTATAAAGAAAGGCCTTAAGGTTTTCATTACTGCATACTCTCTTGGATACATGCATTATATTTCCTGAACGGTCTTGTTTCTTTAATCTAGAAAATCTTGAATCTCACTGAAATATCTTTCAAGTCTAGTCAGTCAATCAATATTTATGATAGAACAAGATTTAAAATTACTAAAAACTAACCGGGCGGGCGCCAGGATTTTATTAATTTTAATTCGCATTCTAAATGAATTTCGATTTAATTTAGGTTCATCTGTTCAACTTCTACTAGAGAGAGTCTTAATATATTTGAGGACTAAGACTATTAAAAGCTTATTACTATTCATCTCTGCGCGAACTTCCCAAACTATTTCTATGATATTGCTTTATAAGTTTCTACCCATAATGTAGGACGAGTCACAAATTGAAAACTATAGCTATTAATCCATAATGGAATTGACAAAAAACAAATATCATCCTGTCTTACACAAATCTCTAAGTCAAACAAATTGAAGCGTCACTCCGAATTTGGGCGTTTTTCAAAGAAAACTTTTTGCTATTTATATACTACGCGTTTAGCATGAAAAGTGTTTTCTATTGATCTATTTTTATGGGCAATAAAAATATTTAAAATTGAAATCGAGACGAGCATATGATATTTTTGATTAGCAAAAACCTTATAAGATAGAAAAATTTTTAAACCACAAAATCTTTAACAAATAACTCAACCTTAAGAAATGTAATTAAGGGGAAATAAAAAACAGGAGTTTCAAGATTTTCTACAGCCCTGTAAAAAACTGAAATCGAAGATAAAAATCTGCAACAAATAAGCCACAAAAAAGCCCTCTTAACCCACGCTTCCTAAGTTTAACAATCAAAAAAATTTGATGATAACTTCATCGAATGCATTTAAGTGAAATAAACTTTTAATACTAAGCAGAATTTATTAAAACAGAGTAAAAGTCTTTTAAAGATATTAAACACAACATTTTAGCAATTAATTTCTAACGCCGAGCATGTTGAGGAGGTTAAACAAGGCACCAAAGAAGCAGCTGTTACGCAGGCATCACCATCCCATTAAAAGAGAGATCCAATTTCCACCACCAGTGTGGAGATTATTTTTTATTCAACAGCCAAATTAAAGTTGAGACCCACAAAACTCCTGGTTCCGAAACAAGCGGTATATAACCAAACATCTCGCATGGATACAATCCTCTTACCCTCGAAGAGATCAGGCTTGTTACAATCACAAAATTATGCTGCCCGTAGCAACTCACGCAGACACACGCATCGGCGACAACCTTCCGCTCAACTGATCTCTTAATACTGGATCAAATTTACACATTAAGTTCCCCCAGCTGAAACTTTGTTAATAGAAAAATTAAAATTTAGCAACCAAAGGGATGACTTGAACCGTAAATACTATCTCACAATCAGGCCATAGAGTAAATAACAATTATAAAATAATAAATCAAAAATAATACCGAATAAGCGACACAGGTAAGCACAATAGAGAAAATTAGTAAGGTTACTCGCTAAGCGGATACTGCAAAAGATTTTAAATCACTAGTGGTGATAAGGATAATAATAATAAGAATAAAATCTAGGATGCAGTAATATTAACCAGAAACCACGTCACAGCTGTGAAAGTTCAACATACTTCACAAAATTAAATTAAAGACAGAAAAGAATATTAGTGTCTCGCTTGCTATACTAATTAAATAGAAACGAAGTTTGCCAACCCAAAAATTGATTTTAAGATTAATGAAGCTACAGGAACTACTCAACCTTCCAGTATAACTCGTCATTATAAAATATCTCCCCAAAAAGAGATTTATCAAAAAAAAATACAGGAAGAAGAAAGTACAGTTTAAATATAACACATGGAGCGGTGATGAAAAGTGACCGTTACAAGATTTATTAGAAGGCGAGCCCGAAGCGCCAATGTAATAATAATAAATCGCGTCCACTACTCCATTAGTTTCAAGCTGTATGGTAAAGTAAGAATTCTCTCAAGGGACTGATCTAGTTGAGATTTCAATGTCATTACTTTTGGTGCCCAAGAAAAGAAAGAATGGCATTGAGAAAAGCCTGCAGGCACCGAATTGAAAAGGGGTACCATGTATTGGCTACAGGTCAAGCTGAATTGGTTGGTTTGTGTCCTTTATACTAACGAATTATCCCTGCCGCCTGCGGCTCTAGAACATAGTACTCGATAGGAGGAATCTTTCATTCACCAAACTCACAAAGAGAAAGCCTCTTGTAGCACTGAGTGACAGTGTCATAAAGAATATGTCTATTGATCATATGTACGAGGGAAAACTTTCTACAAATCTGGCGTTTCTTGAAATTAGTTCACTGAGCCATTTGATGTCGTTAACAACGGCAAACAGGCTTTGTCGAATGTTATGGTTTTCAAAAACGAAACCTTGAACAACTTAAGACTGATATTGAAATAACTGTATTGTTCGCGCTGGTTGATGATCTCTTTCCACCTTTGCGATTTTCTCAGCGGCTTCTCGAGAGCTGTGAGTATAAACTTTATCGTTTTGCCGGTTGAACTTTTCCCCCACAGTGAATTCAAATCTTTTCATCTGTGAATAGAATGCGTTGATGTCCACCGTTTGCGTGTCGCTGAAGCAAGCTCTTCGTTCGTGTGCCTCTAATATTGCATAATACAGCTGTTAACCGCTGTCCAATGCTTCTACGGTAAGCTGCAAGTCCTCTTCTTTAATGTTCCTTGATATGGTTCTTCGAGGAATCTTCATCTCTCGAGCCAAAATCTTTTGCTTGCGAAGTGAATTTCTGCGAATCTGCTTGGCCACAGCTTTAACGATGGCTTTCGTCTGAGTTTCACGTGGTCGGCCACTTAACAGAGGACATCTCATTGTACCGATTTATGGCCCAGTATATGAATGTCTTGGTCATTCTTAAGTGTTTCAGCAGGTTGAAAATCTCTACTGGTGTTTTATTTCACTTGTATAAAGCGATTACCGGGATACGGTTCTCTTTGAGACCCCACTCCATGTTTATTATGTGACAGATTGACACGAAATAACTTGTTTACAATAGTTCAGGCCCCACTTGATCTTTTAGTGTAAAAACATTTGCATGAGAGTAACTTGAAATGTTTTTAGATTCCCGTGTATGTTAAGAGTAGAATTTATGGCAGACTAAGCATGATTGATGTTACTTCCGTAAAAACTCGGCTACTACCTTTTCTACATGACGCCAAACATTTTGCCATTGTTTTTCGTTTACATTAAAGCATTTCTCTTTTACCAATTCTATCACATCATTCATCTTAAAAATAATATTTCGTTGAGCTACCCAGTTTTTCACAATTGCCCATATTTTTTCTATGGACTTTGCTTCTGTGAAGGGCGAAGAACACTACGACCATGAGCTGCCATTATTCTGTTTATCTTATATTTGTCTTTTGGTTTATGCATTTTGATATTCTGGTTTTATCATGCTTGTATCCCACGAAAGGTTGTTTTGGTTTTTCCACGCTTAGATTGTGGTAGAAAATATTGTCCAATGCGATATGACAAATCAGGTATCAGTTGGGTCTCCAACGACTTTTTAAAGTTATTACGATTTATATCATTATATTGTATCTCCTGATTGGATCCCGATGCTTATCCAATTTAACTATTATCTATAAATCCATGAATAATTATAGTAATTCTGCCCTTTTGAGATTAAATTACACTGGGCATAAATGATTATGCTAAATGGGCCTCATAGGCTTTTCATAAGGGTTTTTTGCTTGCTGATTCTAAATCCGAGCTCAGAATTCCTCCATCGAACTCCAATTTTTCGCAATCGCTGTTTTCTGCTTTAAAAAACCTATCTCGCCCCTTAAATTATTTTTTCTCCATTTTTGCTCTTTTGATGTGACCAGGACGGTGAAGGCTTTCAATACCTAAAGAGCAAGTTTCCTAGGATTAGTAATGCAAAAATCAAAGAAGGCGTCTTTGTTAAGGGGGTTAATGAAGGATGGCGACTTTGACAAAACCCTAGATCAGGATAAGGCATTCGCATGGTCGTATTAAAGAACTTCTTAAAGGAAACAAAAAAAAAATCTGACAACTATGAAGAACTCGTCGGTGATCTATTGGAGAACTACAAAGCTCTTGGATGCAATATGCCATTAAAAATTGATTTGTTACATTCCCATTTACATTTCTTTCCTGTAAATCTGGGCGAAGTTAGCGATGAACATGGAGAACGTTTCCATGAAGATAAAGCGGTTATGGGGTCGCGGTATCAGAGCAAATTAAATACAAAAATGCTTGCTGACTACTGCTGGACGCTTAAGGAGGACCTTCGAAAAGCCAGATACAAAACCACATTTTAATTAAAAAATTCATGTTTTGTTGAAAAATAAAAATTTTCGGAAAATTTAGGCGCATGTTACTCAAAAACCAAGCCCGATGGAAACATTTGGAAAACAGATTCGGATTCTGCGATACTGTAAGGTACAGCCTATTTCATCCATTTAGCATATAAAAAGTTGAATTTTGTTCCTCAATTATTTTTTCTACAAATACCTGTAAGTTAAGAAATATATTTCTCTATTGATTACAAAGGAATCTATGAAGATGATAATTTGTTTTTCATTTATGTAAAAATAGTGTATTACCTCTCTCAAACTAGTTTTTTCCCATTCAGAAGACTACTCTTTGGGCTTATCCGAAGGGAGTTTTTCCTTTTTCCAGAAAACGTCATTCATTTCTTTAGAAACTCTAGCATACGTACCTTTACTTATTTTAATCATTAGTAGAACTCTGTCTCTACTGTTTTTCAATGGAGTAATGGATCCGTCTGCTTCTTCTTCCATAAATTATAAAAACTATAAAAGACCTTTCCTTGTTTTCTACTACATGTGCCAAACTGCAAAACACGCCACCAATGAATAAATGCGAGCGATACTAGAACCTAAAGTGCGTTTTCTTACAAAACTTGATTTCTGCGCTGTTTTATTGCTGTAGGTACTCTTCTTATTTTAAAAGATCTCTACACTGCTGTATCAGCATTAAAGCAAAGCACGTCACATTTTCTTTCAACTGCTGCAGGATAGGCTGTGGTGAATACGGTTTTTCAAACCATTCACCTCTCGGTGGTATGGCATGCGTTCAGCAAAACGAATAATCCAGACTGTCTTGTGGTCAGATGACAGTGAAGGAAGAAGGAACTGATAAGACTGATCTGACAGGATTCATCAGCCTCCTTTAAGGTAAACTAACTACAGCAAAAGTAGAAAAATGTATTGACCGCCTGGATAGGTGCATAGCTCGACCCTGAATGGAAGTATCGTATCCAAGCTAGCTTCCTCTAAGAAAGTTAGTAGATTGACGAAGTCGTGAAGTCGATGAAGAGCGTCTGGAAAGTGCACGAGGCAATGATTCCGTTAGTCTCAAATTAGATCTCGATGTGAAAATTTTCTTAAGAGGCTCATCTGTGTTTGAGGCTGTCCCACTTTGAAATAATTTATTATGGAATGAGTACTACTCAGCACAAAGGTTTGGTCTAACTCTCAGACCCATGAAATTCCTGTGACTACTTGATTTCTTAAATCAGCGATTCTCAACTTGGGAATTGCGATCTCTGAGGGTGTCTCATACTGATTATGAGTTTTTAGTTATTTTATTCGTTTTGGAATACGTACCAATTGAGAAAATTGGATCGAATCAGATTGGATCATACGATAGGTGCAATCGCGTAACTTGAAGTCAATAGGTTTTTACTTTTTTCTTACTTCATAGAACTGATGTAAGGTTACATAGAAAAGGCAACAATTGTGGATTCACTCAACAAATAATTATTATGAAGAGATTAGAATTTTAACACCTTAGAGATAATGAAACATTCGATACTTAGAATCTTTGATATCAAAAACATCTGAGGCGTCATTAATAGAATTAATGAAAGATGCTGCATCAGATAGTTGATTTGAGAGAATTTGATCGTCTCAACTTTCTTTGACTCTGTTGACCTTTCTTAGTATCGAAATTTTATAAATTGTTTGGTATAGATTTTGCAAATCTACACATTGTATGACTTTTGGTTAAGTTTTCTATCTATTTCATGAGGCCCAACAATTATTATGGGAAGAAATCTTTTGGTAATCTTTGCTGTGAAATTAATCAGAGCTTGTAGATTGTCTAAGACAGTCGAAGACTAGTTTTGTAATATGTGATCTCCTATGACTGACTATGAGAAAAAGTTCTTACAATTTTTTTTAATCAGCAAAAGATGATTAGACTTTAAATATAGAAAAACTTCTTCGGCCATGGTTAATCAGAAAGTCGAGTTACACCCTGCGAGGAAACCGTTCGATGCCCTTTTGTAAGTCAGAAAACGTTTTCGCGAGATGAGCTTATATATCTCTGTCTAGTTTTATCACTTGTATTACTACAGAGCGAGCTTCGTTTTGTTGTCTATGCGTTTTCTGTTTATACCTGTAGTATATTTTTGTAAGTGTAGGTGGTGAGATTGCCAAAAGCATCCATGAGCACCTAAACAAAATTGACCAAATTGGCTTCTACATTAAGAAAACACGTTTGTATATTTTACAGTTTTACTATCAGAACTAAATCTCAAGTTAGTATCTGCTTATATATTTGTGAATTCAGTTCTTGGTAGCCCCGGTGTCCATGCATGCCTAAAAGTGTAGATCCGTTACTGCCTATTCGTGTAGGAAGACTTTCTCATTAACAATAGTAGAGTTCAGAAATAATGGTCATAAGAAGCTTGCTCAAGCGCAACGTTAAAAAAGATATAAGAACAGTATCCTGGTAGGACCAGGAATTGAAGAAGCAGGAGAATTCTAATCTCAAAGTAAAAAGTCGTTGTGAAACGAACAGTATTATACACGCTTGGTTTGTAACTTACTTTAGAAAGTGCATTTGAACGGAATGTCAGATCGGAGAAAATATCAGTGGTCTTGTTACTGTTATAATTTCGAACAGAAAGAATTTTCTTTATTAGAAACCTAGTTAAGACTACATACTGATTCTTTTACACTCTTCACCTTGCAATTTTGAGCGTTGAAAATGAAAAATCGAATTGAGACGCAGCTGTTATAAAAGAGGAAAACTATCAAACGAGCTGGATGAAAGCATTTTAGTCACAGGCAACGCATATTCTACATAAAAAGAAAAGGCAGAAAGATATTTAAAGAAAATAACAAAAAAAAAGTGAGTGAAATTGCTTTACGCTATTTTCTTTGCTGTTGGCTAGGGACTTTTTATTCAAAATAGTGAATCATTCTTTCGGCCACTTTTTTCAAATGAAGTTCAAACTTTAATCGAGGAAAACGATTATTGTAATAATTTATTGGTTCTATCTAATCGAACCTATGTAAATTAAAATTTGCATCCTAAGGTCATTAGAAGAGGAGCGCGGAAAGTTCTACTAGTTTCAAGTTTTCTTTTTGAAGAAGCTGATTTGCTTAGTTGAAATTTTCTTAATACTGTTACCGCTGACAAAGAAATATGCTAATAATGTGTTGAAATTTGTACGATTTTCGAATTAGATTGGAATAAAGAATTTACGAAAATAAACTAAATGAACATTACGTGGTTTTATGAATTAGACTGAGCATGTTAAGAATTAATTTTATATAGTTTACTACAAGTATTGTCGTTGATAACGGACACGATTAAAGGCTTCATTTCTATCGTTACTTAATTTTTTTGTGATACAGAATGATAATGTGGAGTTAATTGCGCAAAGAAAATTAATTAGTTTTTGCCTAATAAAACTCAAATTTGTTTTTAAAAACTCACCACTCAGGCAACCCAAGTGGAGATTATACCACTAAAAATTAGTTTTTTTACCGATTTACATAAAATGAGTTCAGCAGTTTTAGCATTTATGGGGTAAGCAGATAAAAAATGTAGAGGAAAAAAATTAATATTTATCCTAAGGGGCTTGAGAGTTTGCTTAAGCTTAAAATCCTCTAAAAGTATTTCATTCTTCAAAATCAGAATTGTTTTTAAAAAGCAATTCTTGTTGCATATTATGAAATAGTGGAAATCGCTTAGATTTCATAAGTTGTCAGAAACAAGTATACACGAGGCTCGAAGATCCTTTGCTTCTTATTTCATGCTTTCCTCATCTTCAACAAAAAAAAAGTAAATATCAAAAGCAATACATTATTTTAAAGCCATTTAAGCTAACATTACGACACCGTTATGGGTAAAACCACTTAAATCAGTCGCAGACTAAAATGGGTTTGATAATTCAACGGAAAACTTGAACCCTATCGTTAGACCTGCGCGTAGGGCTGTTGGTAAGTGAAATCATCCCTGCAAAGCGGTCTGTTCAGCAAGTTCACGATACCGGAGTCGCCAGTCATACTCCGGGTTGCGTTAGAGCTGCAATAGAGATCCCTTTAATCGTTTGTACGAATACCATAACGTGCAAGTTATTACGATCATAATCATACACATATTTTTTATCAACTTTATTTTAGGAATCAGTCGAAATCTAAAAAAAATATATATATATATATATATATATATATATAAAAGTAATTTTATAAAAACTCGTGGTGTACCATTATTAAACTTTTCTTAAAATTTGCTAAAATGAAAGTGAACGCGTCTAAATCGAAATTTTAAAATCGAGAATTAATATAAGGCCTAAATATTATGTGGAAGATATAAATAATGATAGTAATTAATAATCCAGTAGTAGAGCACTAATAATGTATTTTTATAGTATTTTTTTACACAAAATTATTATGTAATTATTAAATGGTGTTCCTCGAATTCGTCCAAGTCAGTGAGGTATATTTTTTGATTCGTATTCTATTTTATAATATGTAAGGAAACGTTGAATAAAAGGAACGAATGTAGTACAATATACGAACAAGCACTGAAACTTTATTCTTTGATGTGGATTAAAATGCTTCTTTATTCGTAATTAGATTTTCCTTTAAAATTAGAAAAGTTCACTTTTATGGTACGCATAAAAACTCCCGGAAGATACTCTCTTTAAAAAAATGTCAATAATATTAGATTTCTAGGGAAATTACCACGAAATCCCATTTTTCATTTGACCTACTCCGCAAAACCATTTTTCTTAATTTGCTTGCGTTAATTTTTTCGCTAATTTAATTAAATTCAAGTTACACATAAACTTGCTAATATATTATTTATAATAAAAAATACTGTGTATGTGAGTTTGCAATTTAAACCTCGTAAAACTCATTCGCATCCAACGCACACGAGATTGGGAGTGTAAAAATACATTCTCATAAAATATGTATGCTTACGGAAGAAGCATGTATGAAACATTACTAAATGTCTAAACTGCTCTTACAGTGTACATATCATGATAGCATAAGATGTTTTGGCCTTAAGAGTTAGCGAATTTATAAATAAATAGTGAAACTGTTTCCATTTTTAAATTTCTGGAAGAATAGATTACTTCATGGCAGACCATAAGACGGGGTATTTAAAATTTTAAAGTTATAATCTTATATGTCACATTCACCCATCCTGTGTTTTTTTAAGCTACTTTCTTTTTACTGTACTTTAGTGACCATAAAAAACTTCTTTCCAACACATTTTATGGTATTATCATGACAAACTTAAAGACAGTAAAATTAGTGGCGTACCATGAAATCGTTTTTTGTAATTATGATACTTGACGTAATGATAATATTTAAAGTGTTTGTATTTGTACGTTAGAAATGATAGAATGTTTTAGTTATCTTACATTAATGCTTGTTTATTTTTTCGTCTAGCTCGTTTGATAGTTTTCCTTTGCGTTCCGACTCCATTTCTCATTTTCAATTTGCAAAATCCTAGAATGACAAATAAGAAAGAAATATTTTTCTTGCCTATTACATCTCTAATAAAAATACTTTTTTGTTCGACTTTCTGTTTTCTACATACAAAATATAACAGTAATAACTGATATTATGTCCTTATCTGACAAGAAACACGAATTTCTAAAGTAAGCTAACAAACCGAGCTTGTATAGTATTGTTTGTTTCACGAAATGTCTAGGCCGGTTATTTAGTTCTATTTAAAACAAGACAGACGGGAATATAAGAGCTTACTTTGCTAAAAGTTGGTTGGATCCATAAAAGTTCATCGAACGATATCCCAAGATTTTTGAAAGATCTGCTCTATTTGCACATTAGCCAAAAGCCATTATATTTATAAACATCTTATTTTGGTTTGCTGAGCAAACTCGTAAATTGAGATTCCGTTGGGATCTAATAACCATAATTTCGTGACTTAACTTCCACGAGCAATGGTTTGTTTCCATGGTCAGTCATAGAATATCATCGATCACAAATCTTAGGCGGTCTTAACAATCTACAAGCTCATATCAAACGTGACCAAATATTTTTTCCATAATGTTTGTTTAACTTACATAATATCTATTTTGACGCATTTTGATTTACATTTTGTCGAAATTGAAAAATAAAAATGCGACTAAATTTGGTTTACTGAGAAAAGTCAACAGAGTCAAATCCACTTGAGACAATCAAGAACGTTCTCAAGCTTTGCTTGCTTTAGCTTGATATGTTTCCCTAGACAAACTAATGGGATGTCCAAGACAGTTTTCTATCGTGTATTTGAAGCAGTTCGATCAGTTCCCATAAACCAGAGTAACCTTCGTTCAAGTGTACTGTCCGTTCGTATTCATTGAAACGAACATGGCGAGCTTTTGATATTTATGATATGATTTACTTCCGCTTAAGCCTCTATCAGATCTTAGACTTTGTACCAAAAACTTAGTCGACAGCTTCGTGTTTCACACGAAGTTGATTGAGAATGGCAAAAATACCATAGTGTTAGCTCTTTCTGGGACAGAGATATTTGAACATAATTTACCTCAAGTGTTTTGAACTACATAGTGCACACCGTCGTCTTATCCCGTAAATTGGCTCATGCTCAGCTTCTCTTGTCCTGATTTCTTGTGGTACGAATGGTTTGTGTTTCTTTATTCTAATTGGAATGGATCCTGCTGCTAAACTTCGCTTCCTTTTGCGTTTTGTAACAAGATTTTTGATTACAGATAACCTGAAATTTCTCATAAGCCTATCAAGTGTTTTATAAGTTACTACACAAGCAAAATACGATGATACCATTTGTGACTTTTTCTATTAATTTTGTAAATTCTTCATTTGATCAAATTTATCGACCCCAATCATATAACATTATAGTCAATTAGAAGTTGCGGAAAAGGAACATCTTCTTTGCTATCACCTTTATACTTTCTTTTAACAGATCCAACGTATTCTGGGTTGTGGTAATTGGAAAGTAAATGCACAGACCTTGAATCTCTTAATTAACAGCTAGAAGTCCATTATTATTAACGTAGTAATCGAACTCCTCGTTTCATTCGCTTTGTTTTCAAACATTTTTTCCTAGTTTCCCTATTTTTTCCTGTAAAAATATCGAATTTCAGACAGTAACCACTGCTGTCTGCTAGCATACACATTTTATACACCTTTTTTTATAAATTTTTTGGGAAGGTATTGTTTCATGCTCTACCTGCCTTTGAAGCGACTGCTAAATTTTCTGATGGCAAGTACCATTCTAAAAAATATTTTTTGCAATTCAGTGAGCAATGACCTAATCTTATAGAGCTTGTCAAATGAAGCATCGTTACGAGTTGGTTGTTGGGAATTATCATTCACATGAAGATTTGCTAATAGCCAGCTGAATCTCTTCACTGGCATGAGTTGACTGATAAAATTATCATGTAAATATGGTAAAAAGGACCAATAGTCACGGTAACTGGGAAGTGTCTTTATACCCATCATCAGATTTATGCCTAAGAACGTTTTTAACTCTTCTAGAACTGTTGGTGTTTACGATTTTCCAGATTGTTGGGCATATAACATTTCTAGTTCAGCTTCTGGTTTGTGTTGGTCAACATTTCTGCTTCAGAACTGCATTCATCATTGCTAATCATATATTCTGCATTGGATGGGATATCTTCGTATCCTCCTGACTCTATCTCCAAATATAGATTCTCTAGCAACTCAACTCCTCTTCGTTCATGTCTACCAGATCGAAAGGCAAATCAAGCAAGTTCTTACGACTCATCTCGTAGTTCTGCACAAATAATAAAAACCCTCAATGTGTGCAGTGGTACGTATTTTGGACAGCAAAAACATGTGCTGTCGTTCGCTTCAGAAAATATTATCCTACAAGAATTAATATTTAGTAGACTCACCTAATCCTAGGATATACAAATATTCCAAAATCAACTTGATTTAAATACTCTTTCAACGAAGATTCCTCAAATAATAATTATCACGTTTGAGCATAACCTTCACTTCACAAGTCAATCTTGGTTTGAGATTCTATCCCTGCGTTCGATAAGCTACATCTGACAGCTATTTCGACTCGGGATTGTCTCTTTTTCTTCTCGCTCAAATCTGAATTTTTGTTTGAGTGACAAGAAACGATTTTGAGCAAAAACAGCTATCAGATGACAGCCGGGCCATCTGTATGTGAGAAACGACACTCTAGCACCTATACCAACCTGGTGGTTTGCATTTCAAACTACTGCCCTCATATTGCTATTGATGTTTGAAAAAGGGACATGAAATTTGTACCACTGCGCACTGAGGTTGGTTTTTGTTGTGGTACCACTGCCTCTGAAAGAGTTAGCCAACGTTTTAGCATATTCCATGCGTTCTTCATAATTGGGAAGAAGGTATGAAATGTCTTGAAACTTTGACTAACTGTGATTGATGTTAATTAATAAATTTTCCCCAAAAAAATACTAATGACTTTTTACTACAACTAGTGATGAAGTCTTTCAAATAGTTTTATTACTTTTGAGCGAAGTACTTTGCCTTTCATCATTTAATAAAATGAATGCCACAATTAAACACCTAAAGTTGCCGTATATACTATTCATCGGATAGGTTTGTGACGTGCACTGGTAAGCTCTTTTGGTAATCAGTGTAAATACTTTTCAATAGATTTTTTAGCACCGTAATTTTTTTGTATCTTGTATCTTGCGTTTTTTATGAGTTTACCTTGAAACAGTTGGTTTGATGTGGTGGTTGGGTGTTTTGTTTGTTTTGTGGATGTTTTGGACGTTCATGTTTCTCTAATCCGTTAACTTTCCAAAAAGTGACTTGTGACTTTTATTGGTTTTACTGCCAATTAGCGATTGAATAGACCTAGAATCTCGGGCAGAACCTTCAGAAAGGCTACCGAAATATCTTTGTTGGATAGGGCTTCCAGAGCGAGGGTCAGGACTTTCTTCAGTAATTCAGGGTGGTTGGAGTGAGCAGCATTTCCCAAGAATTGAAAGAGGAGGGCGGGCTTGTCTGACTGCATCCCTTGGCTTAGAGGCGTGGAGGTTACTGCAGCCTGGGTAGTAACTGCTTTGCTGGGGCGTGGATTTTGCAATCTCGGACTGGCTTCTGAGTGCTGTTGTAGTGGTGATGGGTTGATCTTGAACGAGCGGAGGAGGTGGATCGTGCCGGAGGTCGTGTGGTTACATTGGATGATTTTGTTTTGGGCCAGCTGCTTCTTCGGGAAATGGTTTTTCTTCTTTCAATTGGTTCGTGTAGAAAGATACACAATTGTCGTCCAGAAAATGAATGATGTTGGATGTTAATTCCATCGCTTTGGTGAAGTTCATTTTTAGACAAAGGTATAAATTCACTGCAAAGTGTCACCTAGCGATCTTTCTTTCTGATAATAATAGGTGGGACTTTGGGTTCTTTTTCGTCCGGGCGAGGATTTTCTTCCATCTCGTCTTCATCCAATGCTTCATCATCTAATGCATCAAATCTGTTTTCAACTTCGACAGACGTATTTTCGGCGGAGTCGCTTGTTGATCTTTTGTTTGATTTTTTACGTGAAACTGAAGTAAAACCTTCATCGTTGTTTGTCGTCGTTTCATATGTCATGTCTTTTGTGGTTGAAGGATTTTCTTCCAATTCAAAGTGGCAACCAAGTTTGGTTCAGGCATACTTAAGTAGTTCAGACATGAACACCTGAAGCTTATCCGGAGCCATACCTTCAATCTGCTTCGACATCTTGAAACTGTTCTGCCTTTCTTAAACGAATCAGCTGATTGTCTTTAGCAACCCCTGCGTATTTTATGAGAGTCAATAAATTGATATACTCGGTAACGAGTGATACGTTAAGTTTATCAAACGTTTGTAATCAGGAGACAGAAAGATGCAAATACAAACACTTTCGCAGTCTGGTGTCTAATCTAGAGTAATTGAGAAGCACGATATTAATTTATTTTATTCGGTCTGTTCCCGTGCTTTCTTTTGAAATCTCGTATACTGTACTTACTGTGTTTCTGCACTTTCCTTCCTATCCTTGTACTAAGAAAACGAATAAACGAGGTTTTTTGCTTTCTCTAGCCTTTTTTCTGTCGTTCTTATTTAATTTTGTATATCTCCTTTATTTAGATCGTTATTATCATCTTCCGACTAACTGCTTACATATATTTACTCACTCATTTCTGAAACCTTGCCTTTTTTGCGTTTCTCACTTTAAAGGTCTTAATGTTTTGTCTTTGTTTGTCTTCCGAATTCTAAAAGACCTGCTGTAACTATATTTGAGATTTTTGTGGTGTTTTGCGTTTAAATTCCTTTATCTCAAAAGATATCTGAAGATATCCTCGGATTCGTATCCATATTTGCTAGCATCTCACTTATAATCCGAGGAATCTTTGCAATCTTAAAGAAACCTAAGTTGGGTATATCCTATACGGCTTGTTTTTGAAGAATTAGGTTGATTTAATATTTTGCATTAGGGATTAGATTATGTTTAATGTTTACAGGTGCCTAGGTACATTTTGTAATCGTCAACAGACTTTGTACAGTGAATTGCATCGAGATTGTCCAAAACCTTCAACGAAATAATGTTATCGTGCTACCAATGAAAAACCTATCTATTCCTGATCTCAAGGCGCTTCTTACGTCGATTTCTATGAAAATTATGGTAGATGATACTACTAGTTTGAATCTAGGCAAAATGTGACTTTTTTAAACTGGGCCCTTTAATTTTCTGTTCAGTGAATCCACAACTTTTGCCGTCTCCATGCAACCTTTCTCTTAGATCAGCATGCGGGAAAGCAATCAGTCTAACATTTTTTCATCATTGCAGAGTTCTATAAAAGAAGTAAAAACCTGTAGGTTTCAGGACTTTAATCTTGTGGATCAATATCCTTGATTTATTTCTTTTTTAGATACACTTTTTAGAGCTTTTGTTTTCCAGCTGGATTAGGCTAGTGAAATCAGAGTTGTTGATCTTAATCTGATTTTGATAAGAATCCATCATTAAAGTATTTGCAGCTTACCACTGTAAATGCATATAAATTCCGTAAAAGCTTTATTTTCTGGGAACTGGGAGCTTTGGGGACCAATCGTTTAATTTAATTTAATGGTAGAGAAGATGTAACTTTGACTTACCTCACATAAGTGAGCCCTTCTGAAGTAACATCACAAATTCCAGAAATTCCATATTTAAACTAAAGCATGCTCATTTCTGATTCTGCACAATATCGTTTAACTTTCATGAAGTTTTATTTTGAGTCATTCTTGAACATCAGGGTAGGCCCACTACTGAAACTTGCACGAGCTTATGAATGGAATATTTTACTTTCGTTACAAAGAAGTTCACAGATCGTATCTAGACCAGTCCGACAAGGTGTCGCGATCGTTTGGACATCAACTTTCTTTTCCTCACTGTCATCTGAAGACAAGAGAATTTGGATGATCGTTTTGCTGAATGCCTACCACACTGAGCACTGGATATCTGACAAAGCAGCATCCAGTACAGCCTTCTTCTACAACCTCTCTTGCCACAGTTGAAACCAGATCTGGCGTGGGCCTTACTCCCAACAATTTGTTTTTTTTTTTGATGTTGGACTAGTGGGGGTAGTAGTCGCCAACGGTATAGCTATTTCACTCTCAGTTTGGGTTTGCTCAAAGTTTTGCCTAATAGACAATGTTTTAAAACCTTCATGCGATAAAGCCTATTTGAATGGCTCACTGGACTAATTCCAAGCAGATACCCTTCTTTCTATAGCCTGCATGATTCCATACCTGTACGCTTGATCATTAAACAGATTTTTTACGGCAGTGGTATAAGAGGCTTTTTAATTGAAAGTTGTGGGAATCAAGGATCAAGTTTACGTTTTATAGCAGGGATAATTTTCAAAACGAAGTTTAAACTCGATCCAATGCCAGTATTAACATTTATAGAATCACTATTCTACAGACCTTTTTTTTTATAAAATCTACAAGATTATCAGCAATAATTTCAACTGGCTTTTACCTATTTAAGCCTTTTTTTTTCCATTTGGCATCACTACACATTGATATGATTGGTTTCATTTCAACATAACTTTGGTTATATTTTCCTATCTTTTTACAAAAATTATCAAATTTCTCATTACAGATGCTTCTGGCCTTCTTGCTGCTTCTGAATTATGACTAATTCTCTGTTATGCTCAGACTGATCTGGAAAGTCCATTTGATGATGCAACTTATAGAACCAATCTTGTCCATCACAGGGATCTTCGTACATAACATCCTGTACAATATAATTCCAAGTACTTGGAAATTAATTTTAATGATTTCTAGGCAGTTCTATATCCATTTTTTGCTTTGCTTGCACATAGTATTTTATATTAGTTTTTGATCCATAAACTAAGACCTCCAACTAACTAGCTCTGTGCACATATAAAGTATATGCACCTTTAAAGATTTCTTTGCGTTTCACCAATCTGTGTGTTTTATCAGAAGATGTTATATGGATTTGTGAAATGTCAAGAGACTACAAAGAAGTGGAACATTATTATCAGGAAAGTTTGCGAACTACTTCTCCTCTAAAGATCTATAACCGAAACTTAAAAGATATATCTCCTTACCGGAAGCGCTAATTTATCTGTTTCTGGTTGAAGGTAAATCTCTTTAATGGAACACTTAATCTCATTATTAATGTTTAAAATTAATTGTAGTAAACTTATCGGTCAATACCTTAAAATTGATTGCGTTCATTACATGCCGAATTAGCAACCAAATGGCTCCTTTTCAATCAAATTACTGTCTTGGTAAAAAGTTCTCACTTAAAATACAGTTATCATAGGCGTGAGCTGTATAATGGAGATACGTTAGCGATTTTCTATCTCAATAATGAATTACACATTTTCTGTCAATTCGGTGACGAAGAAGAGAAGGCTATCGCTTCTTAATTATCACAATATTGATTTAACTTCTTGACCCAGCCTCAACAAAAACATCTAAAACCTGACACAAAATGAAAAATGGTACCTAGCTAAAAGCATTACATGATTGAATAAAACATCAATTTGAAATGCAATTTACATTATAACTTTGCTTTATAGCGAAAAGAATCTTTTATTTAACGGAAACGTTCAGTACTCCGTGCCTTTTTAAGATTTTCATATCGTATCTTGGCGTCAGCATTATATTCACCTTTGCTGATCTTTTTAATATTAGTTTATAGTGTTTTTTATCTAGCACGTCACCTTGCATACGAACCAATATTAAGATGGGCTCTACATCATTTTCCTTTAAATCTCTAGTAAGATTGTGGCTAAGTTGTTTGATCCCGTTGGAAAGCAATATCTAAAAGCGTGTAAAAAAGGGTTTCTAACCCAATTTCACTACAAAAACTCCAAAAGCAAAATATAGGATTACTTTTCAGAACTTTTTTTTTCAGTGAAAAAAACTGCTAGCTTAGCGACTCGTTCACTGAATCCGTTTCAGAAGCAACACCCTCATAAATCAAGCAGTCACTTGCTGTTATAATACTCAACTTATCTACAACAAATTCATAATGTGCATAAATTTATCATGCGAATTTATTAAAAAAATTATGCTCCAATTCGAGCATTAATGGATTCATAAAGTTGTACGTAATAGTTAACTGTGTTGTTCTCCATTTTGTTTAATAATGAGGCTAGTTTGCTATAAAGTCTAGAAGTGAGTTTCAATTTGACCTTCGGCTATTTGCTTTATCCACATCTGTTTACACCGGCGCTCGACATCGTCCTAGAACTTCAAATTTTTCGTTTACCATCTAATGGGTTTGCTTTACAAATATTGACAGTTATTCTTTGTCGTAAATTTTCGTTTTCATTTCATTGAAACAAGAAAATTGAAATGTAAACATTGTATGGCACACCTCTATAAGCCAACGTGCTCTCAATTTATTATTATTGGAACTCCTACAAAATAAGTTTCATGTTACCATGCCTGTTAGGAATCGAATGAAAAGGATGATAGCTTCTGAGCACTTATCCTTTCTTAAATTATATTTAGTCGCGTAGTAAGCAATCTCAACCTTACAATGATCATTCAGAATTACCAAAACTGTCTCATACATCGACAAATTGTATTTACGAATGCTCGGGAATCATGTTACAGACATGGAAGGTGACTACTGATTTTACCTACGTAAGCTTGCATTAATACTTATCGGAATGTCCCTGTAACATAGTTTAATGCGAGTCCAATTTGAAAACCTAAAACTAAAATTCATTTATTAAGTCAGACAAATTTTTTATATAATGGAATAATCTTTGTCATTGATGTCGTCCACTATTTCATCTTAACAGACTCTCATACAGCTTTCAACGCCTCATCATGCTCAGAAGTTATATACATAAGATTTTTAGTTTGAAAATTCAAAAGTATACCATCAACCAGTCAAAATACAAAATCGCAATGACCTTACATTGTACTGTCAATTAGTTTCAACTACACTCCGTTCACGATGTTTCATTTTGTTAGGTTGGAAGTGTTTTCTTTCTTTTTGTTTGAAAATTGTCGTGCCTGCGGCTGTATTTGGCGCTGTTGCACGATCAGAAATTTTGCATAAACGTTTAGTAACGATTAGTTTTGTTTTGTTAAAAAGAAATCAAGTTTTCTTTATATTTACAGAGTTACAAAAAAAAGAGACAACAGCATGAGGTTAAACTGTCATAAAATCATAACCTTAAAGCGCATTAAGCGTCAATAAGATTTTTACAAGCCGAGTTAATAGATAAACAGCCCGGTTTATAATCTCAAACGGTCATTCTTCCACAGCTATATACAATCCAGAAACATCGCGAACGCTGTATATCAATCAATGAAACTTTTGTTGAGGTTATCAATGCTACCTTTGTTAAGAGCCAGTGGTAAGGTGGTTAATGTTAAGTATCGATGTCTATAGGTATAATAATAAATAAAAGGATAAAATAATTAACGTTATTTATTAACAATTTATAAACAGGATAACAAAAGTAAACAAGCTGTAACAACTGTCGAGGAACCGTAAAGAAACTGAACTGATGAATCGAGGATCTGTAAAATAGTGACAAGCTTTTTATATTACTAGTGTGTACAAAGATCGAGGTTCTATAGTTTACGTAAAAAGAAGGTAATAATGATGTTCTAAAGATTTCCAGCAGAAATGTTGTGGTAGGTTCTTTAAGAGGAATTAGACAAAAGCAAAATTCTTTACCTTTACAATATTTGTACAAAGAAACCTTACAGATAGTTTAGAAGGAATTACTTCATTGTCAAAAGCAATATTCGTTTCTACGACAATTTATAATGTGCAAACGTTTAAAATATTTTCAAGGAAATATTAAAGTGCGTTTAAAAGCATTTAGTGGGAAACGGCAAGATGTTTTTTCCGTGAAGGTCTATAGCGTGACGTCATATTCCTAAACATAATGTTGAAAAGCTTGGGACACTACACTTTTTTAGAGTTTTCTGAGATTTCATACACTGATAATTCTAGACAACATAAACTTGCAAAAATACCCAACACAGTCAAATGTGGAGTTTCCCCATTGTGAAATCAAAAGAAAAGAGTATAATAGTTATTTATGTATCTACGTAGACAGCCATGACACTCTCCGCTCGAGAAACACATTTTTTCTGCAATTATTCCAAAGAAAGGACCCCGCAGAATCTTTATGGGAAATGGCCCCCGCTCAAAATTGTTGAAACCGTGGTAAATGGTGGTCCTTATTATGTAGATCAAAAGTGTCAATGAGCACAAAGCCCAAAAAACTTCAAACGGATGTAATTCGAAAACTATAATGTTTTGGTCTTTGTGCCCATTGATACTTTTGATCATTTACCACGGTTTCAAAAATTTTGACCGAGAGCCATTTCCCATACGGATTCTACGGGGTCTTTTGAAAAAACCCTCAAGATGCCTTAGTGACATTGTCAGAACATGATCAGTTGTACAATGGTCGTTGTTATGGACACAACACGAATTAACAATTTCATAAGAAATCGGTAGCTACTTTCCTAATAGCACACTTCATTACAATCTTGCGTTTGTACTCAGCCGGGCAGCTGGAAGTACACGATACCATAATCTTTTCAATGCACGGTGATTATTTCAGCAGCATAGCAGCATTTCCAATGTAGTATTTGGACATTAATGAGAGATAAAGAGTCGTGCATCTTCAATTACATTAAAAATAAACTTGTAAGTTAGCCAAATTATCTCTCACACTAAATTATTTACCAAAATATCGAAAGACAGGTATCAAATGTACGAGAGTGTTTTAGCGAGTGGCACAGAGAGAAAAATGCCCACATTATTACGGAAAATCTTGTTCTTGCACATTTTAATGAGAAACCGAAGAGTATTGAAATATTCCACCCTATGGTCGGAGTCTATGATAAACTAAAAAGATAGCTGTCGTCTATCAGTTATCAGTGTCGCAAACTCTCCAAACTATATGCAAAAGATGTAAGAAAGAAGCAGTCAAGG
Source organism: Ignelater luminosus (assembly GCA_011009095.1). Classification (NCBI taxonomy): domain Eukaryota; kingdom Metazoa; phylum Arthropoda; class Insecta; order Coleoptera; family Elateridae; genus Ignelater; species Ignelater luminosus. Next base: position 238,916 of record VTPC01090740.1, read on the forward strand.
TGTTTTAGTAGAAGTTCGGGTTCGGGTCAGGCCGGGCCTCAGTTTAAAGATTTTTCGGGTCTTTGCTGCCTACGCTCAGTCAATCGGACCGTTAGGGTCTGTCGGGCTGTTCGAATCTTTCGGGCCGGTCGGGTTGGTCGAGTTTTTGTACTGATCCGAAGCGGACGATTTTCATAATGAACGAAGAGAAAGATTTTCGTACTGCACGGGTTTCTTGATCGGGTCTAGTATCTACCTGTTCGAATTTCTGACTCCCGAGAAGAATATTGCGTTTTTCCACAATTCGTCTAGAGATCATCATTGCCTTCCTCTTTATTATACTAATCCTCATGTTGACTTTCTCCAGATCCTCTTTCCACACATTTAGATTGGATTGTAAGTTCTTAGCAGATGATGCAAGTACGGCTACATCATCGGCAAAGGCGATTTCTGCTATGAATACTGGTTGTACTCTGTAGTGTCCCAGCTGAAACTTCCTAACCCGTTCTCGGCAATTTTTGCTAACCTTGTCAGGAACAAGGGGTTCAATGAGCAGCCTTGCCTTGTAACCCCAACTTGTTCTAAATGATTCGGACTCTTCATTATTGTCTTTACGTAATTCTTGTAGTAGCTGTACAAGCTCCTAGTTGCTACCACATCCCTTTTCGGGATTCCGTGTTTCCGTAACACTTGCCAGATTACACCATCTCTAAATCATTAAACGCCAGATGTACCTTCCGATCGTGTTCTACGACTTTCTCTCTTGTCGGTCGAATCACGAAAATAAGGTCCTGGGTGCTTCTCCCCTTTCTAAAACCACACTCAAGAGTCTGCCAGCGTGGTATCCAGAACCGCTCTAAGATCCTGGAGTACAGTTTGGTACTTAAAAAGGGAGATACCTCTATAGTTGTCACAGTCTCGATTGTCCTGCTTGTAAATTGGTACTGCCATTGCCTATCACCAGTCCTTAGGAATCCTGTTTGTTTTGTAGACCTGAATAAAGCCTGCAGATCTGTCGGATTAAGGTACTTCAACATTTCAGGGGTCAGTCCATCATGGCCAGAAGATTTGCTCATCTTCATCCTTCCTGACAGTTCCTCCTTAGTAATGTCTCCCTCTTCCCCCTCGTTGGTCTTTTGTCCATCCGCACCTGTCTCTTCCTGGCCTTCATCCTCTCTTTCCTACAACACCTGAAATTTGCTTTCGATCTCTCAACACCTGTCCTTCTTTACTTCTAATCATTTCCAGAGACACTTTTTGTCTTTCCTCATATTTCTCACTACTTTCAAAAGTAGCTTCTGATTGTCACTGCAAGACTCCTTTATAAACTGGCCAAACTCGTCTCATGCTATAGCTTTAGCATCCGCTACCTTAATTCTGCACTTCCTCCTTTTTGTTCTGTACAGCTCCCGGTTTGCTTCAGATCTGTATGATATGTATGACTTTCAGACTTCGTTTTTCCCCCTAACAAATTCTTTCACCTTCTCAGTCTACCAACGAGTTCTCTTAGTCTTCTTTCCTTCTACTTTACTATTTCACAAACTTGCTCCAAATTTTCCTGTGCTTGTCTTTCCTTCTATCTTCGTTGTTGAACTTCTCTTCTACAACTCTCTGGTATTCCTCCCTCACACTCTCCTCCTTTAATTTGTGGAGGAGTTTCATGTTTCTTTGTTTCTCTATCGTCGTCCCATCCGGTAGTCTAATCATTGTTCTTAATAGGTAGTGGCTTCTGTGCCTCTCGGAACTCTTGCAAAACATTTCTTGCTAACTATCACGCAATCTACAATACAGAACGAAATGTACCACGAAATATGACGTAAATATAGAGGCCGATAGGCTTCTTCATTTTCCTTATTTCACAAATGGTACTTTTTAATTATTTCTTGAAAAGTACATTTCTTCGAAAGAACTCCTTACGTGAACATCCTTGTGATACTCTTCTTTCAAAAGATTGACGAGCTTATGTTGCTTTAATTCTTGAATTAAGTACTTCAATATTTCGGTCTTTTTGCTACGTGGCGAAATCAAAATTACTTCTCTTGATTTTCTACTAGTAACTGCTAGATGTACTTTTATAATCACTCGTTGTGTTAGAGCTGGAATCCCTATCAGTACACTAAGTTTTCTTTTGACATGAGTTTCTCTCCTTTACCTTCATTTTCTCTTTCTGGTTTTTAATGACGAGTGATTCTGGATAACTAGGATTTTTGGCGACCTTTCTGTTTTTATTTCCAATCCCTCTGTTAACTTTGAGCTGGTCTGTCTTTCAAACTAGGTTGTCCTCTCTTCTCATCTTGTTTTGTTCCTAATCTAAGGCAAGGGAGCTTGGACCCCTAACACTTTTTGCCATTACTTTTGGTGCTGAATATTTCTTGTTTGGTTTGATAATCGGATCTGATTCCATGCTTTCATCTACTGTGGAATTTTTTTTCTTTCACTTTCACTGATAAATAGCGAATTGTAGTGCTTTCCACCGTGATAGGATAAGAAAACGGTTCATTAGGGTCACAGTGCATCTTTATATCTGGTATCAGATTTCTTTGTTTCTGGCTTCTAGTTATTAAATAATGTGTTATGACCTAAGCTGTTGGGTTTCAACGTTTTTCTGATAATGATAAAGTTAACATTTGTTTAGATCTCCATACGGTATTGTCAGCAAATCCATCTAATTTTGACTCATCAAAGTTAGCAAATATATATCTGCTATTTTAGTTATACAGAACTATTTTATTCGTTTTCATTTTCATTTGGGTTTTCCTACAATTCATATCCTTGATACGCCCATGTCACTAACTACAGTAAATTAATAATTCTGTATTAATGATATTAAACTTCTATTTTTAAGATTTCTTTAATACAATAATTATCAAAGTGACTTTTTTTCTATAATTAGTAAAGGGATGAGAATAGCGGTACCTGTTACGCATAATTAATAGCCGAATTCTCGAAAGTGTAATTTATATTAATAAAAGATACCATCATCTTCTGATTTTCAACGCTTCACCTGCATGGAAATGTACTGAGATTTATATTCATTATACTAATGGAATTGTGCGTATAAAAAAATGAGGCCTCTTTCTTCTAAATCCTAAAAATTATTAAAACTCGACGAGGTAAAACCTCTCGAAAAACTAGTAACTGCTTCTTGTTATAAAAACGTCTCGTAAAGCAGGAAATCCCTTCAATATGCTACCGAAATGGGTGACATTTTCAGAAAACAAATTTTCATTCCCCAGTAAAAATAAATCTGAATTTAACCCCTAATTTAGCAGCACGCCAGTTTGATAGCAGTCCCGTGTTATACTATATGAAATGAACATCAGGTGTTGCGTGATAAAATGTCTTGGATTATATGTAATTCCTCCACGGTCAGGAGACTAACAATGAATTACTTTTACCTTTTACTTAATAAATATAGCCAGACTTTGTTCTTGAAACTTTCGCTCTCCAGTCTTTATTAATTTCTGTAACGGAAATTGATTTTATTATGAATGAATTTGTGTAGCACTTGGAAGTTTTCGCTTTAATATAATCTTAACTTTAACCAAAAGGAAAATTGCTTTCAGCAATCTGAAGTTTATTTATGTATTTATAAGTATACATTCTAAGTTTGGTTGTAGTTTTGTTTGCTAAGTTTTCTGTTCTGTTCACTTAATTATTGATTTAGTTAAATATAGAATTCTTATTTGAAATTTCTTATTTTGAACTTTTAAAAAACTCTTAACAATAAATTGTAATCATGCGTAGCATCTGAAGCACTTAGAAAAATAGAAATAGAAAATTCATCATCAACTTATTTCAGGAACGGTTTCTTTCGTTTGATATGTTGGTAATGTGAAACAAACAGTAACGGCTGTGCCGATGGGCCTGAATAGGCGCGTGCCTACTCAGAACTAACCGATGGATGTATGCAAGCACATTACTGCAAATAATCAGGAAATCCTAACGATAGTGTTATAGATTAAGTAATCAAGTAAATATATAAGAACCGGAATTTTAGCATTTTTGAATACTTCTAAGAATTTAATTACGTCTTGTATTATTCTTGCTCTATTCTCTTTTAAAGAAATGTTTTTTAACTGAAGATTAGCCTTCAAGCTCTAAAGCTGTTTTGCAGGTTTCTCTAGGAAAACATTGGCTTTGACTTTTACTATTTTTTAGAGCTTTCCTCCGCTTTTGTTTGTTTTTTGTCTTATTTACATCTCGGCTTTTCTATTAAAATTTAAAAATAGATAAGATTCTTGTTTTTAGTTAATTAAAATATGATGAAAAGAAAGCTCGACGAATACGAAACAAAATTTGAAAAATTAACTTTGTTAACAGGCTGTAGGATTAACAGCAGAATAAACTACCTTTCTGCGTACCTATAAAATCTAACGCTAAGCTACTTTAAGTTTCCATGATAACTTATTTGGAAAAGGGCTAGAAGCATTATTATCTTAGCTCTGGGATTAAACGTTATTTACAAATTATAGCCCGTTTCTGTTTATATTTGCCTGTGCCTCCTATCCCAACTGATAAGGAGTATTACTTTTAGCTTGTATATACTAGAGTAGTTGTTTGACTGCAATTAAATTCTAGTACACAGAAACATATTTACTTACTAACAGCGCTAACAGGAATTATTATTCGCATAAATTACTATTATTTCTAATTAAATAGCGAATATTTATGGAGGTATTAGTGAACCTATCAATTAGAATTGTACCTTACACATCTGCATACCAACCCAGATGTGATGCATTCTCTTCACTAAATTAATCAAGGGCTAGTTGGATTTCCTCGATGCAGTGAAATAGTAATGGATGTCAATTTAATGGCCTGCGGAGATATGCAGAGCGCTTTAAATCGTTTCCTAAGTAACTCATATTCTTAGAGAGTGTTTAGTTGTGTCTCAATAGATCAACGAGAAAAAGCCAAGTTTTGAATTTCGGCTACATTTCAAATTTTGATTTGACAGTTTACATTATTTTGTCGAAATATTCATTAAAATCTTACAGTTTAGGTCTCCCAAAGGCAATGTAATTCCTTAACGCCTACTGATGCTTTATGAAATTCATTTGGTTATCGATTGTGGCTAAAGCCGCTTTTCCACTCAAGTTTATCGCATTATTCCCATTTAGGTTTTCCGTCTTACATCGAAATTCCGAGGCTGGCTGTCCTTGCTTTTGATGCATTATACGAATAGTATCAGAATTATAATTTTTTAGTTTCATTCTTTCATTTTCACAACTTATAACTCTTTAAGTTGCGTTAAGTTTGTCACTTTTTCGGGGGATCTAATCAATTAGCAAAAAAGGGTGATCTCTACGATAACGAGATATTGCTCAATTATATACTGTATTATGTAGTTACTCGTTTCTTTTTTCCTAAACCCCAATAGATACTTTTTATGTATTACCAACAAGCTCACTAGAAACTCTGCTGATAACAGATACGAGTATAATTACTCAACTTTCCTTTTCTTAATGTTTAAATATTTGTTTGCTGTCACAAAAAAGACAAATGTCTTATTCCTATTTTTTCATAAAACTATTGCAAATCTTTAACCTCTCCATAACAATTTTACATTTTCAATCTTACAGAAGAACAACAAGGCTTTAGAAAAAATAGGGGAACGGTAGATGCAATTTTTATGTTACGTCAGATGATAGAGAAGTCAATAGAATTTAACAGTACTTTGTATCTATGCTTTATAGACCCTAAAAAGGCGTTTGACAGAATCCATAAGAATGACATACTGAACACTTTGGCCGAAAAAGGAGTCTCGAACGACATCATTAAACTAATAAACGATCTGAACACCAACAACGCCACAAAAGTTTGTACTAACAAGGGACAATCCGCTCCAGTTAAAATAAACATTGGGATTCGTCAGGGAGATTCCCTAAGCCCATTCCTTTTTAATCTAGTAATGAACAAGCTCATAGAGAGCTTGAGAAATCTCTAGGGCTACAGGGCAGGAAACAACGACGTAAATGTTATATGCTACGCAAACGACGCAGTGTTAATTGCGAAAGATGAAGATTCGTTACAAAGACTCCTATATCGATTGAACACGACAGCGAAACAAGGTGAGTATATCCTCGAGCAAAACAAAATCCTTGACGATATCGAAGATGCAAGTTGGAGATAGATGAAAGATCGGTGGAACAGGCAATGAAATATAACTACCTCGGGTGATAGAAACCTGAAATCAGAAATTCACACTCAAATCACTAAAACAACACGAATTGCGGGGTGCCTGAATGACATGATATGGCTGAAACAACATATGAAAAAATAAAGTAAGATAAAGATGTACAAAACAGCAATACGACCTATTCTCACGTACGCCAATGACACAAAAGCGGAGACAACATATACCAAACAGAAGATAAGGGCAACCGAAATAAAAATACTTGGAAGAATTCAAGGAGTAACCCTAAGAGAAAGCAAAGAACCGCAATAATAAGAAGAAACTGTCAGATACAAGATGTCAAATTGACGAAGAACAGGAAAAGGACATGAAACGAACATATGGACAGAATACCTGAAAAAAGATTAGCTAAGATATGTAAACAGTACATCCCAACAACTCGAAGACCAGTAGGACGCCCACCAGCACGATGGAAAGAAAACTGGATCTCCTCCTCAACCGATTAGGCCAGGCAAACAGGACACAGTCGTAGTCAACGGTAGAAGACGAAGAAGAATAAGAAGAATCTTACCTCCGACCCGTATTCATTCGCTGTTTGGTTCAGAATGTTAATGAAAAGTAAAACGCGACTTTTATTCGTGCTTAGTGGTATACGGTTAAGCTCTATGTGCGTTCGTGCAGAGTTTAGTCGAGAAGGTAAATTGATGCGAAGGACATCTCCTGTTTGCGTATAGCTCTGTGAAAATGCTTAATGGATGTTGAAGCTGGACTCGTGGCTGTATCTAGTTCTCCTAACATGGAAGGCGAAGGTCAAACCGTGTTCGCGCATTGTGGTTGTTGTTTGAGAAAGCTAATCAAAGGTGAAGAGCGTCTTATGCTTGTGTATAATTCTATCTCTCTCTCTCTCTCTCTCTCTCTCTCTCTTCTCCTATCTCTCTCTCTCTTCTCCTATCTCTCTCTCTTTCTCTTTCAAGAGACTTGAGTTTTTACTTTTATTGACCATCTCGAAAAACTACGCGGGTACAGGTTGGATTGCGCCCTCCACTAACCTTCTACAGAAAGCTATAAAAATAGATTAGACACGCTTCGCGTTTCATTGACCTTCTTAACCAAACAGCGCACGAAGGTGATTTGGGTTCGCCTTTCATTATCTATGTGCGAACACATATCTCTCTCTCTCTCTCTCTCTCTCTCTCTCTGTCTGTCTGTCTGTCTGTCTGTCTGTCTCTCTCAAGATGGTCAATAAAAGTGAAAACTCAAGTTTTGGTTCAGAAGGTAATAGAAGGCGAAGCGCGTCTCATCTATTTTTATAGCTTTCTGTAGAAGGTTAGTGGAGGGCGCAACCCAACCTGCACCCGCGTATAGTTTTTTCGAAATGGTCAATGATAGTGAAAACTCAAGCTGTGTTTGGTTGAGAAAGTTAATGGAAGGCGAACTGCGTGCCTGTTTGCGTACAACCTGTGTTCCTATGTAAGTTTTTTCGAGCCCGTTAATGGAAGGCGAAGCTCGAGCCGTGTTCGTGTAGTTTGCTTGAGAAGGTTAATGTCTTCTCTTGTTGCTGTAGAGAAGTAATGGAGATTAAAGTCGACCTGTGTTAATGAAAAAGAAGATTAACCCGTGTTTTTGCGTCTGATCTCTTGCTTGTTTATAGTTTTCATGAGAAGGTTAATGAAGGGACAAGCTTTACCGTATTCGTATAATAATGCTTTTGCGGTGGTTAAAGGGAAACAAAACTGAACCTGCCTTCGTGAATTGTTTGGCTGAGAGGGTAAATGAAGGACAAAGGACGTTTCTGTTTGTACATGGCTTTACAGAGAAGGTTAATGGGTAATCGAGAAGGTTAAAGTATGGCGAAGCATGTCCGCTCTTTGTGTATAGCTTTCTCAAAAAGGTCAATGAACCGTGACCCGACTCGTCGTATTTGGTTGAGAAGATTAATAAAAGATACAGAGCGTCGCACGTCTGTGTATAGCCCTTTCGGGAATGTTAATGAAGGGCAAAGCACGACATGTATTCGTGTGATAGTTCTTTCGGGATGGTTAAGTCAGCACGTCATGTTTGTGGATGGTTTGCTTGAGGAGGTTAGTAAAAGAAGAATGACCAATTAAGCTAATAAAAAATTAAATAAAAAATTTAAGAAGAATACAGGTCAAGAAATGAAAAACCAATACAAAGAAGAATATGTTTCTGTTTGAGTATAGCTCGTATGAGAAGCCTGGTCATGTCCGTATAATAGTTCTTCCAAGATGATTAGTAAAAAAGAAGGTTAACCCGTGTCTTTGCATTGTCTGTAGTTTTCATGAGAAGGTTGAAGAAGAGCGAAGCTTGACCGTCTGCGTATAATAATGTTTGTGCGGTGGTTAAAGGGAAACAAAACTGAAACCGCGTTTGTGAATTGTTTGGTTGAGAAGGTAAATGAAGGGCAAAGAATATCTCGGTTTGTGCATGTCTCTACCTAGAAGGTTAATGGTTAGAGGATTCGTATAATATTTCTTCCGCGGTGGTTAATGAAAGGCGAAACTCAACTCACGTTCGTGCATTGTTTAATTGAATAGTTACGTACCAAGGGAGGAAAGTAATTTGTTACAGTCGAGACGTGAATATTGTGCTCGAGGCGAAGCCGAGAGCGTAATCACGCCTACGTAATAATTCATTACAGCCCTTAGGACGTTATAAAGGTGGAAAAAGATTAATGTATGGCGAAGCCTGTCTGCTGTTTGTGTGTAGTTTTCTAGAGAACGTCAATTGAAAGAGTGGCACGGCCCGTGTTTAGTTGAAAAGATTAATAAAAGGTGAATAGCGTGAGCATGTTCGAATACAGCCCTTTCGGGAAGGTTAATTCAGGGCAATGCACGACCTGTATTTGTGTAATAATTCTTTCGAGATGGTTAATGGTAGGCAAAAGTCAACTAGTGTCAATGAGATTTTTGGTTGAGAATCTTAATGAAAGGCAAGTAATGTCCCATGTTCCTGTATAACTCTTTTTAGAAGGGTAGTTTCGTAATAATTTGTGTAATAGGTCTTCCGAGATGGTTCATGGAAACTCGTGTTTGTGCATTGTTTGGTTGAGAAGGTTAATGAATGGCGAAGAGCATTTCATGTTTGTGTACAGCTTTCTCGCAAACGTTAATAGTGGGTGAAGTGTAATAAATTTTGCACGTTAGTTAATGAAAGGCGAAACTTCACCCGTATGCTTACATTGTTTGGCTGAGAAGGTGAACGAATGGTGCGCATCTTGTTCGTGTCTATCCGACCTACTTCTATATAATACTTCTTTCGCTGTTGTTAACGGAAGGCAGAGTTCAACTAGTGTTTGTGCAATTTATAATTGAAAATGTCAATGAAAAGCAAAGAACGTCTTATATTCTTGTATAGCGCTTTCGAGAAGGTTAATGGAAGGCGAAGCCCGACTTTCGGTTAATGGTTAATGGAAGCTCAAACTGGATTCGTTCATTTTTTGGTTGAGAAGGTTAATGAATGGCAAAGAGCATGTTATGTTTACGTATAGCTCTTTTGAGAATGTTAAGGTGGGCGAAGGCCCACCTGTGTTTGTATAATAGTTCTTCCGCAATGGTCGATGAAAGGTGAAACTCAACTCGCGTTTTTGCGTTGTGTGACCGAAAAGGTTAATGGATGCTGCGTATAGTGTTTCTGTATAAATTTTTTGAGAAGGATTGGAGGGCGAAGCCCAACCTGTATTCGTATAGTATTTCTTCCGCTGTGGTTAATGAAAGGCGAAACTCAACTCGAGTTCGTTCATTGTTTGGTTGAGAAGATTAATGAATAGCGAAGAGCATGCTATGTTTATGTATAGCTCTTTCGAGAATGTTAATGGTGGGCGAAGCCCCACTTGTGTTTGTGTAATAGTTCTTCCGCAATGGTCGATGAAAGGTGAAACTCAACCCGCGCTTTTGCGTTGTGTGACCGAAAAGGTTAATGGATGCTGCGTGTAGTGTTTCTGTATAAATTTTTTGAGAAGGATTGGAGGACGAAACCCAACCTGTATTGTATAATATTTTTTCCACTGTGGTTAATGAAAGGCGAAACTCGTGTTGGTTTATTGTTTGGTTGAGAAGATTTATGAAAACCAAACAACGTCGCACGTTCGTGTATGATAGCTCTCTGGAGAAGGTTAATAATGGAGGGCGAAACCTGACCTGTATCCGTATAAAAGTTCATCGGAGATGTTTAATGGAAGGCATGTTCGTTGATTATTGAGTAGAGAAGGTTAATGGGAGGCAAGGAGCATATTCATGGATAGTCAGAAGGCAAGGTTCGACCTGTATATGTGTTGTTCTTCCAAGATGCTTAATGGAGAACGAAACAGGTTTGCCTATTGTTTGGTTAAGATTATAATGGAAAGCAAAGCGCGTCTCTTGTTCTCTCTTGACAGGATCAATGATGGGCGAAGCTCAATCTTAACGTAACATATTTGAGAACCCAATCCGTATTCGTGTATAGCTTCTTGGAAAAGGTTAACTGTGAGTTTGTCTATTTGTTTATGTCTGTTAAGAGAGTATTGGAAGGCTTTCTAGAGAAACTTAATTTAGCGTAGCTTTTTTGAGAAATATTTTATGAGTGCACATGTGGTTTTTTTTCTGCTGTCGGATTATATTTTTTGTGCCTACTTAACAATATCGAAAATTGTCAACGAAAAGATATTTCTTGAACTTTAAAGAAATTCTAGGAAATAAAATTGATTGTTTTGCAGGATAATGAAGACTCAGAAGAATTCTGATTTAAATGAACTGAGCTTAATTAGGATCTGTATGCAACGCAGAAGGACCTTAAGCCGATGAAACACATTTTTGTGGTGTCTAAGACTGAAAGTTCCATATTTTACGTGTATTAGCTTAGGAACAAAACAGGATATGAGCTTGTCTGTTAGATCACCTATTTCAAATTTCTTAATATGTTAGCATTTGACATTCAATTGATCAATCCGAATTGTTTTTTCGAAATTAGTTTGAAATTGAAGAATTTTTAACTCAAACCTGCGTCTTTGAATTTCGTGTCAGAGGCTTAATCTACTAGACCGCCGAACTGTATGGTTTCAGAAGTTTTCAAATTAACTTGTAGATTTAAAATATAAATATGGAAATTGTATTAATTATTAATGAGGATGAAAGTTTTTTGTAGTAACAATTCGGCGAACTAACGACAATTCTTCACCTCTTTTATAAAACTCAATAGAATGTTTATTTTGTAATTTTGGAAAGTCCTTTTTAGATAATATTGAAGTTCAGTTTTGTCCATTACTCTTAGCGGGATTTTTAGATTTAGGTTGAAAGAAATTTGAAACTGTGCTAGTCGAGCATTTTGGTTTATCCAATATACTTAAGCAGACATGATATACTCGTCTTTAAACCTTATATGCTTAAATAAATAAAACTCTGATGGAATAACAGAAGAAATGGCATGCATCTGTTTTCTGAAATAACTCCAAACATAACAGATTTGTTTCCATTTTGGAGATTACGAGGTAGCACATATAAACTTCACTCCATTTTAGGGAAAATAATTCAGTTTGAGTACAACCTTATTCCCCAAAGAAAATGACGAATAAATTAAAATAAGCATCGTGTTAACTAAATAAATTATTATTAATTTGTATGCAAACCATTATTCTACGAAATTAATTTGCTTTATGTAGTCACACTACCAGATGCACTGTAAATTTTCTCGGCTCGCCTCTTTTAATTTTTTTTCTTGGTTAAGTTCCCGCTTCTGCTTTTATATTAAAATGGAACACCAAGAAAAGTTGAAAGCTTAGAAAACACACTAAATGTCGTATATTTTATTATGAAGTATGTCCCCTTTTTTTTATTTATATTTCGTTTAAATTAAAATGTATTTACTACGCTGCGTTTTTAATTAATGCAGGTTTTGTTTGCACTCCGCTTTTTTTATTTATTTATTTTGTTTTATTTTTAAACTTGAAGAGGAAAGTTTAATTAAAAATTAAAATTACATTTAAAAACATTAAAAGGACGACAGTTGTAAATTTGCTTAAATAAATCAACTGTTCTGGAAGTTTCTTTTTAATGTGTATCTCGAATAGTTAAAATTCATACGAATCTCGAAAGTTCTCTTTAAAAACTAATTGGAACCGACGTTAATATATTGGATGATAAAATTATTTTTGTTAACTGCTTTCACAACAACTATCAGTTATATTAATTTTTTTGTTTGGTCCTATGGGAGTATCAAATACGTATCAAGAAAAATCAATAAAGATAATATTGGAGCATTAAAACAATTTTAACGATTGCATTCAGCTCGGGAGGATAAAATTGGTCCCTTGATGGCATTTGATTGTTATTTAGTACGTCATGGAGAATCCCAACAGCTGTTATATATTTTTTAATTTATTTTTGAGTTATAGTCTGTTGATCCTTGCTAATCATAGCTGAAAGAATTTGAAAATTTCTAGGTATAGCAATCAAATTATATCTAATCACCAGTCACAAGAATGACGAAGCATCAGTATAAGCCCATACCGACACTGTACGGAATATAAAACCCTTGCGCATGTATTGGGTCTTTTGCAATAATGAAATTAGACATTTCTGTCACACGGAAGCTTCGAGGTGCACGAAGATGTTACATTGCTGAATAAATTACAAGATAAAATAATGTGCTACATAGCGATAGTGATTACAAAATACAATAAGAACGAAATCTGCTAGAAATGAAATTCGCGGTTTCTTGAAAACGAACTTGCTTGTTAGTGCTTCTTATAAATTTCTTATATACAATAAAAGTTTTTGCTTTTTTCTACAAAAAAAAGCAAACTCCCGGGATGTAACCTTTAAAAGCAGTAGTATTTTATTATGCTATAATTACGTGTACCCAAAATAAATTTAGAAAGTAGAAGTTTACATTCTGGAAATTCGTTGATACCTAATGAGACTTTTTACCACCTAAAAAATTAAAAGGAAAAACTTCAAGGTTATTTAGTGTAGTATGTAATACATAAAAACTGAGATACAGACACAGACACTCTCTAAAATGAAGATTAATGATATCCGAAACCCATATATTGGTATGGTCGTAGTAAGACATAGATTGCTTCTTTTCGGTTACTTAAAAATGTTTACGAAGGCTTACATGAATATGTTTTCATTTACAGAAGGATTATATAATATACATAATTTCTATTAGGTGAGCTGGAACGTATTAAATTTTCCATAGTTGCTTGATGAACTCAACCCTAAGCTTTTAATTGGCTTTTGTTGCGTTTTATGTAATCCACCGCAGAACACTCTGCATATAAATGTCAGTAAAGTGGAAGAGTCTGATGTTTGTACCAGGAGCATCCAACAAATATAAAGTTAAATAAGGATATTTCAAACAAAAAAAAAGAATTATTCAGCTAAATTCGTGTACGAATACAAAAAACCTACTACACCCAACATCAAATTAGGATTCTACTATTTAACAACTACAATGATAAATTACCCATGTAATGCAACACAGAATGAGTTATGTTACGGTAATTCTTCTTAATTATTGGAGTAAATCAGCCGCTTTGTCATCTTGTTAGTCACTAGAGAGTAATTTTGAGAGCACGCACGGGAACTGAAGTTTGTTGGTATGTGTTCGGAATATCAACTTCCAATTTTATTTAATTAATCCTACGAAATCCGCTAGAGTGGAGCAAACAAGAGCCAAGACGCGGTATTGATAGTTTAATCTATCTTCTTTTAAGAATAGCAATCAGTCCTAAATAAACTTTCTGTTTTTAAAGGGATATCTTTCCGTACGAAAGTAATATTGAAGGTGATCTGTCATCATTTTGGTTTTTTTTTTGTACAAATATTTCTTTTACAAAAAAAAAGGATAAAAAGTGATCCTTGATGGGAAATGCTGGACAATATTGATTTGTGCTTTTGTAATGTGGTTTGTTGCGTAGAAATCGATTGTATGCGTTGAATAAAAAATTATTGAAATTGTGCTTTAAATGATCCTTGTTATTTTTCATTATTTTCCTATTGTATGGATGCCTAGAAAAATGTATTTAGAACAAAACCAAAACTTTTGATAACGTTTTATGATAAACTGGCTTCTTCCTGGGGGGATGTTAAGTTTAGAGTATCTTGAGTTGATATTACTCAAAGAGCGCTCCGCGAAAACCAGCAACAAAAGTCTCAAATTTTAAAAATGTAGAACCGATAAGAAGCTTAAAAACCGAGTACAGTTCTCAGGAATGTATTAGTTTGCCTAAACGGTAATCAAATTAATTTTATACCGCATGGACCGAAACAGGGGGGGCAAGGTAATGCATCCGATCTAATTGCCTCTAAGATTTCCTTCACTGGTTTTGCAACATGTGATCTAGCGTTTTCGCGAGGAAAAATAGGTTTGCCATGCTTTTTAGCATATAGCGGACATTTTTCTTTGAGTGCTCGATTGACACTAAGTAACTCTTATCGGTAGCATTTTATTTGCAACATTGCATCTTTATGTTTAAATTCCGGTTCTTTAGAGACGATCCATTTATCGAGCAGTTTTCTGACATCTTCAAAAGGTCTGAAGTGCTGCTTAGAAAGATCATTCTGTATCGACCGAAACAAATGATAATCTGAACGAGCAACGTTTGATGAATAGGGCGAGTGAGATAACGCATTTTTCACTAGTTTTACACAACCGAATATACAGCATCACCTTCTTTCCAGGACTATCTTGTTGAGACGTTGATGTTGATGGTTCACCGGGACGCACCCATTCTTTGTTACCACTACTCAACTTCCGTTTTTGTCTTTGAAGCAGCAATTCACAAGTTGTTAAAACGTTTCGCCGCGTTTCTTACTTGTAATTCGTATCTGACCTAGTTTCTTAGCTTCTGCATCATTCCAATTCCTTTGAAACGCTTACTGACCGTTGACTCATCGCTATTGAATATTTGCGATAACTCTTTGAGTGTCTTACATGAATCATCTTCCAATAACGCCTCAAATGCCCTCTCTTCAATCTTTTTAGGCTGACCAATCTAAACTAATCCATGCTTTCCATAAGCCTCCACTTACAAACGATGTTTTTCAACTGCAGCATTTTTGATGTGAAAGCAGAAAGGTGATGGTTGCCGCAAATGCCTTTTTTTTGGTTCGAAACTCGACATCTTCAGTGGAACAAGAAATTGTGTCTCTGCACGTTGATCTTTAACAAATCCTGTTGACAACACTTTTATAAACATCATCTGTTCCATTCGGCCTTGTTGAAACAACTACTGACCTATGTTGGTCAACGGCGAGAACTAATTGAAGTACCTATCTCATTCTGAAACTAGTTCTAATACAAAACGTCTTAGCAGACCTAGTTCTATCTTATTTACAAGAGCTGTCACTTTTTATTTTGCATGAAGATTAGGTCGTGTTTCTTATCTGTACCTTTTCAACCTCAAATTGGGATCAATCAGCTTCAAATTGAGGCTAGTCCACTTGAAATTGAACTGAGATTAGTCTCAATTTGAAGCTGATTAGCCTCAACTAAAATTGATTGGTTCTGATTTAAGATTGAAAGGGTGATTATTTGCCTCGAGTTCTACGATCCAATTTTTCTTCCTTCTAACTTTAACTAAGAGTTCGGTCACACAATCATGGCGCCTAATCCTGTGCCACTATGTCGAGGAGCACCTCTAATGTTTATGTCTTCTCAAGACCCGCACAACATGTTGGATTGCCTTTGAGTTTTTCTGCCTTAATATAGTCTCTACCATCCTAAGCTTTTACCTGGATCTACTGAGACTGCTGACGGAAGACTGCACTTCTTGCCTTAGACAGTTCCTTGATGTAGACGGTTGTGATTTATCCGTCTCTAATCTTCTTATTACTTCAGTAAGCCGATTTCAAAATACTTTTTCAAATATCAGTTCTTAACGGTGCCCGAAGTGTCCAGAATTCCGAAACGGCCGACAGGCCCGACGGCACGCCCGATAGATCTGTATGGTTCGACAGGTCCGAGAGATCCAAACGGTCCGATAGACCCGAAGACCTGATGATGACGGCCCAAAATGCCCGAAGGGCCGAGAAGCTTAAAAAACCCGATAGATCAGTAGTATGGCTTGATTGACCAGACGTAGGTCCAAAAAGCCCGATGCATTTTTAAACTGAGGCCTGGCCCGATTCGAGCCCGAGCTTTGACCCGAGTCGCGTAAAGACCCAACTAGAAAACCCGGTCTGTGCAGGCCTATAATTTGTCGACTAACATAAGGATGGTAAATAAGATGGTGCCTTTAAGTTTTAATTGCCATACCGATCACGGCGCGCTATGGTGCTTAGGGTAAGTTGCATCATTTGCACAACCTTGCGCTTGGCCAGCCCTCAAACGACACTAGGCCACCAGACCACTGAACCATGTAGTGCTGTAGGTCTAATAATTGCAGTGTAGATCCAATAAGCTATCTGAGGCTTGATTCCTCAGAGTCTACCTACCACCTGGAACAGCTGCCAGAGTGTCGCTGGCTACTTGGCTACCACCTTGTCGACATGCGACTTTCAGCTTAATCTCCTTTACAAGGTCACTTTTAAGTACTTGACCTTTTGCGCGAACGGTCTACTGTATAATAAATTTATAGGCAGTTCAAAGATAAGTAAAATATTTGTCAGTGTTGATAAGGAGATCCATTCATTGAGAGATAAGGGCAGCCTGGATATACAGTTTCTTTTTTGAGAAACAGCACCTGATGATAAGGCAAAACGTTTATGGATGTTAATTATTAGATGTCGTTGTTCAAAGGAATAACAAAACTATCAAGAGGGCTCGATTTTTTTCGATAGAGGAACCTAGTATCACCAAGACATCCGCATACCTTAATTTACAATTCTTGACCATTTAAGATTGAAAGGGTGGTTATTTGCACCTCTTTCTAACCCAGCATCAAGATAAAACAGACAATTAAGGAGTTCATCAAGCGCAAAATTGAAAACTATAGAGGAGGTTAGATCTCTGTTATCTAGTTATGAATTAGATTATTATGAAGAAAAATAATTTCAGTTGAGTTGATAAGTTTCTGTAAACCCGTTATGTATAGTTGACTGTGATTCCAACGCTCCAGGGTCATTTGGTCGTGATATCCTGGAGAATTCAATTCACTTCTGGAGGGCGAGATTGAAATCGGGTGACTCGGAATACACAAATTCACAAAATCACTCATCTACAGTCGAAGAGGAAAAGCTCAGGCTCACGTAGCAGCTTTTGGTTAAGCTTTCTTTCATCTACCGACTTTATTTGCTAAATGATGGATTAATTAGCAGACGTAGTAATAAGTCCCTTTTTTATTAAACCTTCGTCATTCCCTCGACCACCTCTACGACTGTTTACTATTATTTCCTCTGTTCTCTGTCCGAATCTAGTACTTAACTCCTATACGAAACTGAGGATGCCGATTCAAGCTAGATAGTCCCACTCCTTTACTGTTAGGATAGCAGCCTGAAAGGTCTTGAAACTCTGCCTCTCAACACCCTCACATTCACCTAGAAAGTAAAAAGAGATTTCATCGCCATTCCCACGTTTATGGCATGTGGGTTCTTCTTCTACACCTCTAAGTAACAAGTGTCTTCCCAAGGTGCAGTGGGTCTGTGAAGATCCCAATTAAAAGACTTACGTTTGACAAGTTAAAACCGATTATATGATTTTTTGCTTGGCGATAGCCACTATTTCTTAACAAACTTCCCTTCTGAGTCTAGTAAGCTCATGCATTTAGGGCTGACGAAATCTGTTACCTTGATATTTCCAGAAAGGGTTCTGGTTCTAAGCAGGTGTCCTCTGCTCTAACTTTGGGAATTTCGTCCGCTTTCTCGTTGCTGTGGATCCCTCTATAGCCAGGAACCCAGACGAAATTAGCTTTCTTTGTTGTTGCAACCTCTTGGTTGTCACAACAAAGGTTGTACAGGAAAAAATGAAATAAAACTGTGAATTAGCATTTCAATTCCTTTATAAAACTATCAGTCGGGTACTTTTCTTTAAAAATTACTTAAGACAGCTGCTTTCGGGTCATTGTCATTTGAAAATTTCTTCTTGCGAAGATCCTTTTTCAAACTGGGGAATAAGCAATAATCACTGGGGGACATTTCTGAATGTTCTAGTTCGGTGAAGCCACAGTCACCAATGGCAACCTTTGTAACAGCAGCTGTGTGAACAGGCACATTATCGTGTACCTCTGCACAGTTTTCCTTGGCGTTTTTCTTTAATAGATTATCTCAGCCTATGCAAAAGAGATGCACAATAAGCTCTGTTTACGGTAGAATTTCTTTCTTTAAAATCCACCATTACAATTCCTTGTGAATCTCAGAAAATAGTGCACATGATCTTTTGGGTCGATTGTGATACTCTTGTCTTTCTTCCAGGTGCTTATTCCTTATAACACCACTCCATTGATTCGAGTTTGCTTTCAGGATCATAATAAAACACCACCGTTTCGTCCTCGGTCACTATTTGGGTAATTATTTGTTTAGAAATTTCGCCACACTGCTCTAGAAATGCAGAAGCACATCTTCTGATAAAAGTTTCTGTATCCACCTTACTGCTGTTCGAAAGCCCCAATCTTTCTGCAATCTCTCTGACCTTCAATCGGCGGTCACTTAACACGTTTTTTTAATAAGGCGTGAGTACTTCAACCGGTCACGCTTGACGTGTAACATCCTCTTTTACCCAGTTCTTCACCGTGATATAGGGAGAAGAAGCATGACCGTAAACGCCATCAAAACGACGTTAATTTCAGCTGGTGATAGACCTTCGTTGGATGGAAATTTTATTACACTTCTATACTCGATCTTGGACATCTTGCGAACACTTAAGACACTGATTGTCAATCATAAGCAAATACCTTCAGGTACATGTAACTTTGACAGTAAAGATGTAGGAATACAGAGCTGCATGCGATGTTACCACCGTCCTCGTATAAGTTTTTCTCCGTTACCGATAGAATGGCATAAACTTCCGCCAGGAAAATCGTAGTGCGCTTACCCAAGGCAAAGTATTCTTGCACAGATGGGTTTTTCAGATAACTACCTGCTGCCATCCATACGTGATCGATACGTATAGAAAACTGTTGGAGGTTCGCTCTTCTACTGTACATTTAGTTGCGTAGTTACCCTGCAAGTAGACAAAGGTAAACTAATTGTGTTTGATAAACATAGGAGAGAATGTAAACTCGAGATCAGGCAGATCAGATGCTCTAAATGAAATCTATAATTGGACGAATTGGCATCTTTCGCATTATTCTTTGATACGTTAAGCACCGATCTAACGTAATGTAATATTAATAGACTATTCAACCACGTGCGTTAGTGGTTTCGTCTATTACAAAGTATTTAGCATTTTTAAATGTGAAAAACATCCAAAAGATATCAAAAGTAGTGTGATAATATAATTTGGGAGGCACAAGAAGCATTTTAATGACGTAAAATTCAATTTTTAAGACTTTTCTTATTAAATACAATTTAGATTTACTTTTACAGCGAGTTTTTCTTTTATACTCAGTTATGTATTGATTGCTTTAGCTTTCCAATAACTAAAAATTGTCTAAAGACTAACGGTCTTTCAATATACATTTGGTTACATATTGATTTCGGTGCTCCAAAAAGAAATAGCACAGTTTCACTGAGAAAAATTGCTTTTTTGTTCAATTCTGTAAAATTCACAAAAGAACGTGTTATTTGCAACATGTAAACTTCATGATTCTTTAAAAATTTACCGAATGTGAACAAAGAGAGTAGCAAGAGCACTTATTTTTCTTAAAACCAGAAATTTTATTGTTTCCAAGGGAAAACAGGACCAACAGGTGTTCTTCTTCTTATCAGTTCGTCGTAGTAGACATACGAACACGTCTGGGATACCAATGTTATATTTCCTACGGAACTTCCGAACATGTCGGCAACAAGTGTTCGATGTACGAGATAATAAAAAAGAAAACAAAGTGATATATTCGTGTGTGTTTGAAACTGTTATAAAAAAATGGAAAAGCATATTAAAATAAAGTGCGAACGATAAATAAGTATGTTAGCCTGCGTTTGTCAACCCTCGGACGTTGGAATATTCAGGCGTTCTCCAGTTCCACTCGGCGCTCCTCCATTGCAAATTAAGGGAGCTATTCCCAAATTAGGTCGAATTATACAAAATCCATCGGTAATAACTAGTGAACCTAATACAAACGCTAATATTCACAAAACGAATAAAAAATCTAAATGCAATTCAAACAAAGTAAATAAACGAAGTAACACAAACACCCCCGAAATAACATTTTACAGTAGCTCGTCTTTAAGCGAAAAGCTTTCGTTAAGTATTAGTAATGAATCGAATGACAAGACTTCAAACGTCAAACCTTCACCAACAGAAGATGCTGTCACTTCGAGCAGTAAATCTACAGCAAGTCCGCTTAGTGTTCAAGTTTTAGTTACCAAGTCAGACATTCTAAAAACATTTTCCTTGGTGAATATTAATTCCTCCACAACCTCTAACGCAATTCAATTAATGAACTCTAACAACTTAAAAATTCTGAGTGAATCTTTAGCACAAAGTGAAGATACGTCTGTCTGTGATTCAAGAAATGCGAAAACCAACGATAGGAAGTTACAGCGAAAAGCGAACGACATCGAGGTTTGTATTTTTGCTTTTTAATTTTTAAAGGGCGAGTTATGTTAACTTATACATTAATCCACTCTAGTAAGGCTTTTAAACTTGTAATTGGCATTTCAAACTTTTTAGGATTAAATGTAGCGAAATGTTAAAATTAGCGGCTTCGGACGCTGTAACTGGATAAATTCCTAATTATGATTTCAAACTGCCAAAAATAAAGATCTTTTATAATATTGACAGAGAGTTTGGTCTATCCGCTTGACTAATTCGGAAACTTTTCCTTGGGAAAAGTTTAAATTTGAGAAGGTTGTGAACTCTAGAAGTTCATGTGCTTTGTAACAGTTGGCCAATTTATACGATCCGTTACCACTGTGTAGTAGTCTGAACCTTTCAAGTATTTGGCTTGTAAATGTTCTGTAAAATTTACGCACATTGAAGTGGCAACAGATTTGTAATTCCGGAAATTTCGCAGCCTTTGTTTTCGCCATACATGTTAAACCAAAAAATTAAATTTTAGAGGATTAATTTTCAACAGAAGACAACAAAGATAAAGTTTTTCATGTTAACTGATCCGTTATTAATTTCCTATATACAGAGCAATTAAATAACCGCCAAATGAAATAAAGTAATTAATAAAGTAATCAAAATGGACGTTAAAGGTTTTTAGTTGGCATTAACTCTTTTTTTAATGGGGTGTGGGGCGGACGTTATTTATTTTACATTTTAAAGTTTAATTGCTAATAACCTTTCGATGATGCAATGCACTTTTTAACAATTATTCTAACGCTGTATATTAAGTAGTATAGCATGTATTATAATTCTGTATTGATTGCAGTGTTTACACAGATAGCTAGGAAGCGGAAAAATGTAATTATAAACTCATCGCGGAGTAAATGTTTCGCGTTTCAAAGGTCTGGTGGATGATTTTAAATTAATGGCCACGCCAACGCTTCAAGTTAAAATTATATAAAGGGAAGGTTAGAACATCCCATTTCCAAGTTCCTAGTCCTAAATAAGACAAGACTCGCTCCAATTTTAAAACACATTGATGTTATATTGGAGAATTATAGAGCGTAAAGGATAACCTTAACGGTCTACGAGAAGCAAAAACGTACCGTGGGTAAGGCAACGATGTGCTAACCTTCCCTTTATATTATTTGAAGTGAAAAACAAATTTTAAATCACGTTTGTGAAATACGGAATATTTACTTTGCTGTAATTTTTAACATGATATCTAGAAAATCTGTTTCTGGATGAAATTTGATTTTTCGCCTAGAAAAGAAATCCTGAGGCAAGGTCGTTGATATCTCAAAAAATATTTTGCAAAAGTAACTTATTGGATAAGCAGTACAAGATGCTCGCTAGCTTTCGATTTCGTTGTTGAAGAATTATGTAGTAGTATGATTCCTCAATTTTGATCTTGTTCGCATTTCAAATATTCGAAACACCTAATTATCTTTAGTTAAAAAGCAGTTATCTACCACAAAATTGTTGAAAAAATAAATTTCCATTAACCTATAAAGAAATATTGATGTTTTTTTACATTTATATATACTACACACAAAAATTATTGATTGATGATTGTTTCATTTCATTTCATTTTTCTGCAACGGATCTCGTGGTCCTTTAAATGGAGTCGTTTTCGAATCACAAGTTTTTGTGTGATCAAAATCAACTTTGAAAAGATTCAAGTATTTTTTATCAGATCTTCCTACAGTTGTTCCTTTATCTTCGTTAAGCTCTTTGACAAACTACTAGTGAATCACTTTTTCAGAAAGTCATTACTGATCTCAAGAAAAGGAGTTCCCTTGATGGAGGCAATGAAACTACCACACACGTTTTTTAACCAACATGAATTTAGCTTGTTAGCCCAGGAAGTTTAGGCTTTGTTCTGGACACAAATTTGAACAGGCTGGGAACTTTGAGCATAGTTTATGGTACTAGTATTATTATACTAAAGGTTTCCGACCATAGGTGTGTGCCAAGATTTTTTGAGGGACAGGGGTTAAAGTTGTCAAATTATTTTAAGCTCTTACAATTTTTGTTACAAGTAAGAAAGACTTGCAGTACTAATTTGGTTAATTTTCACATTTCGATGATGTCATCATATCTAGTACATCACTATAGAACACACTGTAACGTTCACTTTTTGTTCCCGTTACATAGCTGCAGTTAATGTATGCTGTCGATGTGATCTTGTATATTTTTGTAGTCTTCTTTTGTTGAAGAGATTTTTTTTGTGGTACTTGTTGCGAGTTCGCACTGCTAGGTTGATTAACTATTCAATTTTATTTATTATAGTAAGCGGGAGACTGGGTATAATTCTTCCAACCTTTAAATTTATTTTGTTATTGCAGTATTTTGAACTGTCACAGTTGTTGCTGCTCAATATAGATTTAGTTAGCGATTTGATTGATTCTTTAATTAATTATTAAGTTTCTGAGCTAGTGCGATGTATTTCATCTCCGTTGGTGACTGAGCTACCACCGTTTCCTTTTGACTTCTCCATGTTACAGGTTCGTTTGCCATGACAAAAATGTACCCGCTAGTTGAGTTTCTGGTGTCTTTCCAGTAGCTTAAATTTTTTCTGTTTTCGAATATGTGATTTTATAATGGAGCGTCTGCTTCGAGTACCGAAAAATCCGCTTCACAGCTTGCCAGTGTTCGAGGCTTCAATTACCAAGATAACGACTCACTTGATTTAGGACGAAATAAATGTCAGGTCGGCTGGATGTGGCTAGAAAAATGAGTGACCCTACGGTTGTCTCAAATTACCCTCTCCGTTTTCAGGAGTCACTTTAAATCTATCAAGCACTTTTGTAGTATATGCCTGCTGATGAATAGAGATTGTTCCTTCAGATATATTTTGCTGAATTTGAAGTCCAGCAAACTGTAAATTTGTGTTGCCCCGATTCACTGTTATTTTAAACATTTGTCGCAGTTTAATTATTAGTTCTTCAATTGCGCTGCTTGACTTAGACATTAAAAGTCCATCGTCCACATAAATAGCCAAATAAATTTCTGAATTCCCGAAACTGCCAACAAACACGCACTGGTCACTCTTCAATTGTTTAAATTCGTATAGATTCAAAAAGGAAACAATTCGTGGTTCCAACATCTGGGGGACTGTTTTAATCCATATAGCTCAATTTACACACCTGGTCCGGCTTCTTCTTGTTTTCGAATCCTTTTGGCTGTTTCGTGTAAACGTTCTCAGATAAATCACCGTACAGAAACGCGGTTTGCACATCAAAATTTGCTATTCGTAAGTCTTTCTCTGCAGCTAGTGCAAGTAGAATACAAATCGAATCATAACGCACCACAACCGACGCGAACGTTTCTTGGTAATCGACACCTTTTTCTTGCGTAAAGCTGCGCGCAACAAGACGGGCTTTGTAGCATCCGCGTCAGTCTTGACACGAAAGACCTATTTATTATCTATCACCAGCGCATTTTCCAGTAACTTTACTAAGGTCCAAGTATCGTTGGATTTCAGTGCGTTCATTTCGTCGTACATTGCGTGATACTACTTATTGCAATCTTCACACTTCACGGCATCTTCATATGAATTCGGTTCAAAAATCGAAACCGCATCGAAATAATCTGGACGGCGAAGCGTGCCTCTATCTTGAAATTGTCTTCGCCCAACTTCTTCTGCATCGAAATTGTGGTGTTCGTAATCTGGGTCACCATCACTTTTGTCTACTTGATCTTCTGATGTTTCAGTGTTCTCTTCACATTTATACTCAACATTTTCTCCTTCAGTGTCTTTTTCTTTTGTTTGCTCATTGTTTTTATAATCTCCGAGATTCAAGGTATCTGTCGATGTCTCTTTTTGAATCTTTAATGTCTCACTTTCATTAAAGTTCACGTTACTGCTTATTTCAATTCTTCTCTTTTGAGGATCCCAGAGTCTATAATTAGTTGAATGACCTTCGTATCCAACAAATAACAATTTATTTGATTTCTAGTCCCATTTCTTACGAAATTGCGGAGGAATTGACATGTAAGCTGTGCTTCCGAAGATCCTCATGTGCTTTAATTCTGGATTTCGCCCAAACCACTTTTCATAGGGCGTCATATTTCTACCTGTTTTGAAGCCGTTCTATTCAAAATGTAAACAGCAGTGTTAGAGTATTCCAAAAGATATAGTGCGTTTATGACTTAATTGCTACTTAGCTTACAGTAGATTTTACAAGTTCGCCACAGAAGGGTGTCATAAATCCGCTTACCTGAGAAGACCTTTTCTAACATTGACACAGGGTCGTATTGAGATAAGTTTTACTTTCGTAAATACTTTTAAACTAAAATATTAGAAATGTAAATTATTTCAATACAGTCCTTGGTTTACCCAATCGACTGTGACACGTGCGACCACTTGTATTTGCTGATTTTTTAAGAGGGACCCGCTGTGAAATACGTAAGAAGTCAAAGTCATAAACGCACTATATCTTTTGAAATACTATACCTGCTTCTGGCCACAATTCTTGGGACACACTTTTATTGATGAGCATTGTTCGAGAGCTCTCAACTATTGTTCTCATTTCACGCTCGGAACGACCATTCTGCTGGGGGGTGTACGGCGCCGAACTTTCGTGTACTATACCTGCTTTCAAGCAATTCTCCGAAGTTTTTGTTTATATATTCTCCTTTTCCTTGATCGCTTCTTAAAATTTGAATTTTGTTTCCGGTCTGATTTTCAAGTGCTTTATATTCTTTAAATTCTTCAAGGACGTCTGATTTATGCTGCATAAATTAAACTGTTCGGTAACTGCTACAATCATCTTTGAATAATACAAAGTATCTGGAGTCACCGGGTGATACAACATTCGTCGGTCCGCACACGTCCGTGTGAATCATTTTTCCTGGCTTTTCAGATCTGTTCTTGGCTAAACTCTTAAGTGATTTTCCAGCTTACTTACCCAGTTGACACGGTTCACAGAAGAATTCTTCGTTAGATTTGATATTGAAATCCTTAACTATGTTCTTATCGGATGTCTTCTTAATTGCGTTGCAATTAATATGACCAAGCCGATCATGCCACAATTTCATAGAACTTTTGCTGCTTAGGTTGCATTCTGGTGCACTCTTGACTGTAAACTTCTTCACCCACCAATTATTGCTTCGTATACCGACGCACGACACTTTTCCATCACTATCGCGAAACTCACAACGATTTTGATACAAATGACGAGTAAAATTTCTGTCTGTCATTACCTCCACTGAAAACAGGCTTTGGCTGAGTTCTGGAATGTATAGGACATTATACATTGTTTGGTTTTGCCATTGATAGTCAGTAAGGGCTTGAATTTCAATGGCTCCACTTCCTTCTGCAGCTATAACTTTATCATTTACAATCTTGACATACGTGGGTACATCAAGTGGTTCTAGTTTTGAAAACCATTCCTTATGACAGGTCATATGCATGCTTGCACCTGAATCACAAATCCATTCAGTTGTTTTTACATCAGAACTTGCTGAATACAAGGACGAAATATCACAAATATAGTCGGAATTACCTTTGAACGATCCGTTTGCATCGGCTATTCTCTTCCTGTATTCACGTGACCAGTGACCTTTCTTTTTGCAGTAATTGCAACTAGTGGTTTTCTTCAATTCCTTAATATTGACCTTTCCACCCCCTCCCCTCCTGAAGCGGCAGGACTAGGGGTGGGGACTTTTAGTATCTTTGCCTCCTAACAACCCCCAACACATTCCTCAAGAGAAAAATTCTCCTCCATTCCATGTTCTCTACAATCAACTTTTGGGCATTCATCGTCTGTGCGGCATTTCCACGGTTTAACAAATGTTGCATTTGTTTTTGATTAATTGTGGTTAACCGAATAACTTGAGCTCTGCTGTTCTTCGTATCGCATGCTGTTCATTCCGACGACTTCTTGTCTTCCGGTTTAGTATTTTTTCCATTAACAATGGTTAGAAGCTTCTCTGCCTTCAATAAAATTGTCACACTAAATTTCCAAAGTTGAAAATTTGAGCCGTCAGATTTGGGAAGTCGAACGCGTCTTTAACTTTACAGTGTCCCACGTATACTGGGCCATAACCTGTTGAAATAATAAAATCCAAAGTTGTGTTTAAACGTTTATTTTTAACAGAAAAAGGTCCTTCCCTTCAGCAGGTAGAGAACCAACTGCATAGAAGCAACAAAAGCACAGGCAAGTGCGAAATTTTAAGAACCTTTATCTGTAAAAGTTACAAATACAATCCATTTCTAACAATTTCGCCTTACCTTACGCTTTTGTATATGAAATTGCAAGAAGTGGTCGAGTGTGGTTCATACTTGTTGTCACAGGTGTTAAGTATTTATTTTTGTTAATGACATTTTGACGCTTATGGGCAGGTTCTGCTAGGCTATTTTTTTTCGTGTTATAGGGAGATTGGTTGGGCGATGAAGTGGTCACTTCGACGAACACTTCCATGCTTGTTCTGTTTTAAATTATTTCTGTTCTACGTCGTTGAGAGGTTGCTTGGGCGACGGAGCGAACACCTTTAACGAACCCTTTCATCTTGTTCGGTTTTTATTTATTTCAGTTCGTCGTCTTTGAGAGGCTGGTTGGGCGACGGAGCGGCCACTTCACTGAACATCTCCATTCTTGTTCAACATTTGTATTCCAGATCAGCATTCATCTGGTTAATTCTACGTCTTGGGCAACGCAGAGACCACTTGCAGCAGACCACCTTCATCTTTTATTTTTATTTCCTTCAGAGCTTCGGGTAATTTTTTTTGTTAGCTTTCTCTCAATAAGAAAATTTGGTAAACCCTGTTCTGCTTTTGGATTTTTTGTTTTCTATTCGTTTTTCTAATTTTTTCTTGCTTTTGTAGAGAGGATACTCAGCATGAAGCTGAGTGATTTGTTTTGCGATTTGGTCCTAATTGAGTCGGTTGCTTCTTGCTTGAGCATTAGGGCTCGTTGAAATTTTTGTTTCAGCGAGCAGCGCTGGATTGTTGCAGTTTTGTGGTTTCTTCTAGCTGAGTATTTAGTGCTCGTTAGGAGAGTTTAGATTCAGTACGGCTGATGAGATAAGGTTTGGTGTTCCTTCTTTATTAGGAAGGTTTAGATGCTGTGTGATCAGCGTCATGGGGCTTTTAAGGTTGTTGTGAGGTGGAGTTTGAATTTTTTGTGCGTTTGATTCTTTTGGTCAGTTATACATTGCAGACTGGTTTTCCAATTATTTGTTTGATTAATTAAGTTTGAAAATGGCGATTCTCGTGTTAGTAGAATAAGTTAGTGGAAACTTGATTTTAATTGTTTGTCTAATTCCTGGACATAGATACCATCTCCATTCTGTGAATTTTTGACTATTTCTAAGTGACGATTTAAGTTGAGAATACACACAAAGAAAATCCTCAGATGTTCATCGGTTGTTGGGAATAGAAAACTGAAAATTCAGATCTAGTATTAAACCGTATTAGTATCGATGATAGCAAAAGACTGTTTCCATGACTATGGCTACTTTTTTATCCTGAATTCAAGTGTGAACACACTTACACGAAGTGAATTCAGGTAAGCTACTCGGCTGATTTCAATTCTACATTTGACAACATTCTGAGAAGCCAACAGCATTGACAATTTTTTGCTATTCTTTGATATATTTAATTCAAAACATTTCTAAAATCGAGCCTTCTGGAAACTAAAGTGGCACTGAAAATTGTATGATTGGCGCAAAATGCAAAAACACAAAAAACTCGATGTTTTTATCTTCTACAAGCGGGGGTAATTTTAAGCATTTCTTACGCAGAAAAGACATTAATGCCGACATCAGACACCAAGATTTTTAATGTTTTGTACGGCGTAGCAAATATTCTTTCTATGGTCAAAACTACTGAATACCTAAAACACTTCTGTCTTTATAGTTCAGAGATTGTCTTAAGCACTTCTTGCAGGGATACAGCCGTGGTGCAGGCATCTGAGACACCAGGACTTTTAGTATATTACTGGACATTACGAATATTCCGAAATCATGAACTCTATCCTAATTTCCAGAAGGCTAAAACCTGAAGCTATTAAAATATTGCGGATATTTTTAAAAACTTTATTAAAGTTCCTTCAACCTCCCCTTTTGGAAGTGAACTGAACAATTTTAGTATGTTGAAAGTGTGACAGTCTACTACTTATTCCCGAATTCGTTTCTGAGTCCATATTTTCTTTTCCTACTCAGATTTCCTGAGCTAGCTGTAGCTATTTCCTGAGAGGGACAACCGTAAGGACACACGGACTAGAATGCTTCCATTTTCCTAGAACACAACTTCGATTTCGTGATGAGCAAGGATTACTGGACTACATCTTGTATCATGGGATTTTAATTGCCAACATGTATCTTATCAAATAAGCATATCAGTAGGGTGATAATTAAAGAGCGCATTTCTAGGCACTAACAATCTAATTTTGGGCAAGCGAGAAATATTTACGATAACCATTTAATTTAAGGTACTCAAAACTTCAAAAGGCTTATAATAATTCATTATTAAAGTATACTAGAACTCCAGTGTGCCACCTCTGGGCCTTTCCTATGCCTGCACGCCGCTGGCTCCGGTCGAGTCACCTGTGTGGTCCAAAATCGATGTTTGCCGTTCACTGAGCTCTTTAAGATGCTAAATAGAAACACAGACCAGTCTACGCCGATTAACGGAAACAAAATAAACAGGCTATCTGCGACGACCCAGGATCGGACTTCACCTTCCATTAACCTTCTAAGAGATGACCCAATATTGGAGTTTACTCTTCAGCAACCTTCCAATATAATTAGATTTTGCCTTCAATCAATCTTTAAAGAGAGCTAGATTCTCCCCAGGCCACCTGCGGTGGTCTTACGTCAGGCTTTACACTCTATTAACCTTCTAAGAGATATATATTTCCAACAGGTCACTTACCTATCATCCAAAGTTCATCTAAGGGAACTAGATTTTCTGCAAACCACCTATCGTGGCACAAAGTCGAACTTCGCCCTCCATGATCCTTCTTAAGAATTCAAAAAACGCGTAACCTGCGGTGGTCCAAAGTCGGGTTTTATTCTCTATTTATCTTTTAAGAGAACTAAATTTTCCATACAGTACTCAAAGCTAGGTTTCGCCTTCAATCAAACTTTTAAGAGAGCTCGATTTTCTCATAGGCTATTTACAATGGTCTAAGGCCTCCATTAACCTTCTGCAAAGACTAAATTTCTAATAGCCCATCCAGCCACCACCCAAAGTTGGGCTTCACTTTCTATCAAACTTCTAAGGGAATTTAATTTTGCACAGACCAGTTCCGTTGGTATAGGGTTGGGATTCGCGCTCAATTGACCTTCTTAAGAATACAAATACTAGCTGCTCTTTATTTTCTTATTTATTTCTTCTTTTATTTATTTATTCCTCTTTCTGCTCTTCTGATTTTATATTTTAAAAACTCTGTCTTGGGCTCCAAGTATCGTACTGCTGGACATTTTTGGATGTGTTCATACTGAAATTTACCGCCAAGTTGATATAGTTAACTAGAAGTAACATAATGTTAAATTAAATCCACGTTAAACTTTTTCTTTATCTTAAATGTGCAATTCATGTAATTTAATCAAAATCGAAAGTGAAATTTCAGTACGAATATAGGGAATTTAAAATGACTGAGCCAAAAGGTATTGTCTAGAATTACTTCGAAAGTAAGCGGGAGAATAAAATAAACGCACAGTCTTTGTAATTTCCTCATATCTTACTTTATTATTATTGATTTTATATCACTCACATACAATAAATAGGATACCCTTGAAAAATTCTTAATGAAAGCAAACTAATGGCATGTCCGAAGAGACAGTGTATATGTTTTTAAACGGTAAAAAGCTTTAACGTCTGTCTTCATTGCGTGGTGAAACGATTTGGAAATCCAAAACGGAAATCTCTCCCACCAAAGAAAATTACGTTCAATTCTTATAATTCTCTGTAATCTTTTCTGCAGCGAATTTGTTGAAGAGCTTTTAATCAGAGATTTAAGACACTTAATTTAATGTCTTGGTAATTTTTAAAAACGAAACAGTTAAGAACCTTGGAATTGTTTAAAAAGAAAAACGTTTGGACTAGAAGCTTCCCGTCAAGATGAGGCTCGGTATTACTTCGAAAATGTGATATCGGCAAGGCAGATATAAAATTTAATGTCTAATTAACTTTGCTAGCAACACGCAGGCTCCATTGCATACAGAATACAAGAAACTAATAAATATCATCTACCCAGTTCCACCTAAAAGCGGTTGATTACCGTTAGAGAAGATTATTCTAGGTTAACTCTGAAAAAGATTCATTTTAGTTTGAAATCTTTTATGTAGCGAGTTTACAAAACTTTTATCGAGAACGATGAATTGAAGAGCAATTAATGATTGATTTAGATACGTCGAATCCAATAGCTTAGGCAGTGAACAGCTTCTCTGTCACTCATTTTACCCTTATCTATATTTTTTGTCACGAGCTTAGGGATAATAAACGCCTTGTTGTTATCTTGTTTGCATACGCAAGATGGGCCTACTTCCCTCATTTCTGCTAATACCGAAGAAACAGCTTCGGCTTCGACTCCATCTTTTGGTGAATATTTACTGTCTGCTATGCAGTAACTGACACTTTTAGTTTTCTTTTTCTTTTTAAATTTCTCTGTCTTTTTTTCATATTCTTTCCTTATGATATAAATCTACATCTACTTCAAACATACAGCCAGGTTTTCTCTTTTGTTTTCGAGAAATTAAGGAATTTTTATGTCATTGACAAAGCATTTGCCTGCACTATGGCAAATAAATCTTCAAATCTTCTCAACTTCCCTTTTTCTTTCTGATAAACAATTGTAATTGCCAATTATTGTATAGTGATGAAGTTTAGGTAGTACATAGTATATGGGCTTTTTGCCAAAATATCCCCTTTTTTTATCACAAATTTACAGTGTTGTATGGGTTTAGTTTTACTTTGTTAAGGTTACGCAGTTGCACATTGCATTCTGTTGTTAACCACAAAACTAAGTTGCAACTCAACAAACTAGTAAAAAGAACTAATAAGACGTAACTTCGGACACGTCACAATAATTCAATATAGCCAGTAAAATGGAAGCAACATCGTTAAGGCATTCTTTATATGAATAGCTTTATACATGCACTGCACAGTTTACGAAAGAATTCGTACCGTAGCGTTGCAATAATCGACGGTCACAATATAAAAAGAAAGTTCTATTCACACAGACCGTTAGGGGACGTTGAGATCTTTCATTTTTGCTTCGGTAGCAATCAGGAGTGCATGACTTGATGGTGTGCTGAAAGCATAATGGGCGGATAACTCGCTTTCCATTAGATTTTTGCATGAGATGACAAGATTGACTTCATCTAGAGTATCCTTGATGAAGTTGGCCATTGGCTTGTCATCTTATCAGTTCCCCCAACAGACTTCCAAACGCGCTCAGGAACACTGTTTCGAAGTCTCCTATTCCACCATCTCTCTGATTCTTTCTTTAGCTGTAGGGCGATGCGCTGCACTCGATGGTCATAGCGTTGCAGGATTTCGCTAAGAATGCGACAGAGTCTTTGTGGTCAGCAGCGGTGAACTGGGGCAACAGCGTTGGTTGATGTTAAAGATGGGTAACTCCTGAACGATCCGATTTAATGAGTCGACTCACTTAAATGAATCCTTCGAATCAGTTGTCAGATATTTGTGTTTGTGGTTCTTGACTCACTTTAACTCACTGCGTGAATGATGCTTGATAATTCAACGATTGCAAGTAACTTATGCAAGATTCTTACTTCTTTTTGTCTTCTTGTTGAAAACGAGGAAATATGGGTTGACAGAAGTTATTTTTGATGGCTTGATAATTGATACCTGTAAAACAGTGTTTTTAGATTTAATCTGCCATCTTTTTTATGGTTGCAGTCTTTTAAATTCAAAACACCCTTTTTTAGGTTTTCGTTTTATTTGATTTAAATTTTCAAGCTGAAAGTTAACAATATAGAATAGACTCACATAAAGAATAGCAGCTCTCAACTCGATCACCCATGTTTGATTTAATTGAAACTATAACGCTCGAAACGAACCATCTTCCATCATGACACAAGTGACTCAATCGAATCGGTCCAGTAATTAAAACCAGTGAACTAGATTAACAAAAAGAAACGTTTTGCCCTTTTCTAGTTACGCGAATCTAACGGACTCGGTTGGCATGGATGGCTCGATTATTGATGTTTGTTTTTATTGTTGTTGATCACCTTCTTGACGCCTCAGGAAGGAAGTTCTTTCTTATTCGAAGAAAATCGTTGGACACCAATTGATGAGGCCAGATGGTAGCTCAGAAGCATTGGTCTCACGGAATCAGCTGTTTTGGAGATTACATCTGCTTTAATCTGAACTGAAGATTTTCTTTTGTTTTGTCTTTGTGTTCTTATTTCTTTTTTGGTTTGTTTATTTTTGGATTTTTTTGTTTTTTCATCGAAATCAAAGTTTGTTTTAAAGGCTCGGGCTGAAAAAGAGAGATGGGGAGTTTGCGACTATGGGGATTCTTCAAGATTTTTGAGGAAATTCTGACGCTGTCTGCATGGGCTTGCTGAATGTTGGTGCTGTTTCTGGAGGCTGCTGGCTGATGCCACTCGGCTCGCCTAACTGGAGTCATTGAGGTTGCTTTTGTTCTTTCTTTACTTGCAACAAAGTCTCAGATGTTCAAGTTAAAAACGAACTCAAGAGGAAATGTAAATTATTTTATTTGTTGCTTTTTACCTCGCAAGTAGTATAACTATACCGGTTCTAGCTCAACTCATTAAGGCGATGACATCACGATTTCTAATTACCATTAATGACACTTATAATTAGTCTATATTATCAAGATTTCTAATGATACTTAATGAGTATATGACATCATGATTTCCCAATTATCATTAATGACACATAATGAGGGGATGACATCATGATTTATAATTTCCATTAACGACACCTAATGAACTTTTTCTAAGGACATAGTTAATGAAAATATCGTTTTAGATTTTCTAATGACGTTCTAGAAAAAATTTTCAAGTTTTCCAAAAACTTTCTTTTCGGAACTTGCCATTCTCTAATTCTAGAAAACAAGTTCTTTCACTACCTTAAAGGAAACGAGATAACTCCAAATAGAAATGACAACATAAATATTCTGGGATATGAAGCAAGATATTTACATGTTTAATACCAGCGACTACCTACCAAACAATATATATGACATTCCTCTTGTGAATAAAAAAAATACCGGGCTTAATGAAAGATGAAAATGGCGGCAGGGTGATGACGGAATTTGCCGGTTTAAGATCAAAAATGTATGCCAGTAGAATAGAAGGGAAAGACCATACAAAGAAGGCGAAGGGCATAAAGGGTTGTGTGCTGAAACAAACGATCGAGTTTGAAGACTATCTCAACTGTCTGAAGACCTCACAAGAAATTCAAAAAACTCAAAATTGCATAAGAAATATTGACCACAAGCGGCAGTTTTTGCGCTACAGCACGGATACTTTGCCTTGGGGTCATTACAGCCAAATAGTAGTTGCGGATCCTCTAGATCGGCTTGTAGAATATGCCCTAACTGCAGTGGGAAATTAATACTTAGGGGCTTTTTAATTTGTTTAATATTTATAGTGTAGATTATTATTTGATAATAGCTTAATGAATTTTCGTTATAATTCTTCTACGTTTTAGAAACTAAATTTATAATTATTATTTTTCTTGATAAACCAATGTGTAATGATGGTATTGCTGTAGTATTTTATTATTGTGTTTTTGAATAAAATTGTGTCTGTTACTGTAATTTGTAAAAATGCTAAGTTTCATTGCAATTTTGAAGTTTAGTTAATTATATTTACTTATATTTTTTTGTAAATAAAGCATTTAAAACAGCATAACGTTTTCTTTAGAATTTCCAGAATATTTATGTTGTCATTTCTATTTGGAGTTATCTCGTTTCCTTTAAGGTAGTGAAAGAACTTCTTTTCTAGAATTAGAGAATGGCAAGTTCTGAAATTTTGGAAAACTTGAAAAATTTTTCTAGAACGTCATTAGAAAATCTAAAACGATATTTTCATTAACTATGTCCTTAGAGACAGTTCATTAGGTGTCGTTAATGGAAATTATAAATCATGATGTCATCCCCTCATTATATGTCATTAATGATAATTGGGAAATCATGATGTCATATACTCATTAAGTATCATTAGAAATCTTGATAATATAGACTAATTAAGTGTCATTAATGAAATTAGAAATCGTGATGTCATCGCCTTAATGAGTTGAGCTAGAACCGGTATAGTTATACTACTCTCGCATCTTGAAGGATAGACACACATATGTGACGAGTTTAAAAAATTGTTTTCTTTGTGTCTAAATTATAGTACACTTAAGTTAATCACTGCTTGGGATAGAGAGAAACGAAAAAGCTCGGAAAAAGCAGAACCAAAAAGGGAGTAACAATCAGCAAAACATAAGCTTTTGAAAACTGTTAGACAAGAAGAAGAAGAAGGGAATCTACAAAGTTTCCGATTGGGAAATCTAGTTACACTATGTTCAGTTTCTGGCGTCAAGCTGTTTGTGCTTTTGGTGAGCACCCAAAATCACTTGTTTCTTTTTTTATTCTTGTCTTAAATAACAGAATTTGTAGTTGAATCGTATCTAATTGAGATTGAACCTAAACGTTTATAAGGTGATTGAATCTACCAGGCAATGGATTCGCTTTATCAGATTAAACACATTAAAATTCAGAATTCTAATAATCAGAGCTGTGATTAATTTGTTAACAGAAACCATTCTGCTCTCTTTCTCTCGCTTTCTGAAGTAAAACCTCTTCCTCTGAGGAACTCACAACCTACTGCCAATAAGGGATGTAAACGTCGAACAGATTTATGATTGCAGACTTGCAGTCTTGGCAAATCTATTTATATGGAATAGTTAGACTGCAACGTAGTTTAAATCATCACTGATCAAGAATTGTTTTGAAAGTGAATAAATTGATGTAGGTATCTCTCTTTCATAAAGTTGCTCTCTCTGATATAAATTTTCGAACACCTTATCTTAGCGTTTGTATATCTCTTTTAGGCGAATTCTTGATTTACAATACATGAGATATTTTTGTACAAATATACACAGTATGTAAAGTGTATTCAAGCTTGTGTATGTATACCTACTTCAAGGAATCCCTTTTGTAAGTATTTAATAAATAAATTACTGTTTGAGTACGTAAAGACTTAAGCAATAAACAGGGAGAGATTTAAATGTGAAAATTACATCTTCATCCTTGACTAAATTCTCACGAAAGGAAACTACACAAGTAGGTAGATTAGATTTATGATTTTGCCATATTGTTCGCTTAAATCTTCAAGAAATGTAGATTTAGTTAAGTACGAACAGCTGCATTAACATGTTATACTGTTATAGTTAAGGAGAAATTTAAATCTGTATTTATTAAGATGCCGAAACACAAGTTTTTCCTTCTAGTAGCACTTAAATAATTTAAGTTTGGTACGAAAATACAGGCTAGACTTTTATTAAATTAAAATTGAATTAGTAAAACTGAGATTGTTTAGAGTTCCGAAGTTTAGGAAGTATAACTTACATTTAAAGTCCTGTCTTGCATAGTAAATCTCACAGATTCGATTAAAACAGGTAACAAAGTAAAGCCAAGTCCTTTAATCAAACATGTGTGAATATTACAAGGGAGGCAAGTACATAAATCTGTTTTAATTAAATGGTAAGGTTTTGTTTTAGAAACTCAATACGTCCAAAGGGCTTTTTTCTCGAATTTATTGTTTTACGCACTTTTAAAAAAAATGACCTCTCTCGCTGGGATTCTCTCCCATTATACTCTAAATGAAAAATGAACTTATCGAAAGGATTTTGGATATTAACTACAAATGGTTCGCGAAATAAAAATCTCTAAATATGCGAATTCGGATCGAGCAGATCTGGGTTGTCGAAACCTCGCTTGAAGTCGTCGACGTTGTCGTCGCAGTCGTTCTACTGGTTACTTGCGTCCTGAAAAGGAGATCAGTGAGAAGGACGATAAGAAAGTGCGGAAAGTTTTGCAACTTGTCTCTCGTATTGCCTTTGGGAATCAGATCTCGCGGTCTTTTATTCACAAAGGATGGAAACGAAACATGATGATGAAACTGCTACAAGAAAGTCTATAAAAAAATTCGACGCCAAAGAAAATGCATCTCAACGATGAGAACGACTTGAATCCTGGGAGTACATCCGTGTCAAATTAAGTCTTTTGTTTTTAATTTTATTTTCTACTTTGAAATGTCTAAAAGGATTATTCTATTTGAAGTGAATTAACAATAATAAGATGTTAATTGTAGAGTTCGTTACAAAATTAAATCCTTGCCTCTTTAATTTTATGCTGATGGATAGAATTCTTAATCAATTTTTTGTAAAAGCGCTACAATTAAACCGACGCGACTGTAAAGAAATGGCTCTACACGAAATCACGAGAATTGATTAGCATTAAATACTCATTCACTAGAATAAAGCCAAGTACTGTGTAATTCTATGTAAGTACAACATGACCAATATGTGAAAAAGAAATCCTTCACTAACATAAACTTTTGGCTAATTCTCGTAATCAATCTTGACGAAATTAACTGGCGAAAATCGCGGTGTCACGTTCTGGCCTAAAAATCCCACGATAAATCCTAAGGTCTAATCGGGTAAAGTTGGTTTTCAACAATCACGAAGTAGGAATGAAAACATTTTGAGGTTTTCATCCACTGACACTGCATTAAGGGGTTAGTTTAGATATTAAAGCAATGCTCCTCCGTTCCAGTGAAGCAATTCCACACACCTTAAAAAGCAACTCGAAATGTAGTTGAGTTTCCACTTAATACTTTCTTTTAATTTAGATTTATTTAGTAGACTGTCTTCTCACGCGCATATTGTCACTATTTTGCACGAAATGTAAATTCCCATCATACAGTAAATATATTGAAGAGACTCGATTGTAAGCATTAGCGAAGGTTTGTAATTTTGAAATTATCACTTCAGTACAAGATTATTCAGCAATAAATAATTGAAAGGAAAGCGGATAATTAAATTGCGGCTTGCCTAACGAATATGTGAAATGGAATTTCCCAACCTTGTCCTGAAGGATCACAGCCAATATCAGCTGCACTCTTTATATGCAAACAATAAAATTCTCTATTGTTGTAGTGAACACCCTATTGCTTCCACAATTGATTTTTCCCCAGAAATATATCAGAATTGAAAAATGCAAATTATTGTTATTTACTAG
This sequence comes from Ignelater luminosus, assembly GCA_011009095.1. Taxonomy (NCBI): domain Eukaryota; kingdom Metazoa; phylum Arthropoda; class Insecta; order Coleoptera; family Elateridae; genus Ignelater; species Ignelater luminosus. Next base: position 276,857 of record VTPC01090740.1, read on the forward strand.
CCTGTAAACTAAAAAGCGTGAAAACTGATCGATCACCTTCTCAAGGAACTTATATGTTTTCTCATATACGTATTATAAAACTTTCATTTCAATATAATTAATCATTTCTTATTGAAAATAAGGTTAAGATATTGAGATTAATCGAAGTATCATAGAATTACCATTATACTGTGTGTGTGTGGCATTTCTATCGTATTTCATAACGCACGATTTCAATTCCCCGTGGAACATGTTATATCGGCAAAATCGCCTTACATCACGGAAGCAATAATGGTCCAATGCAGCAGATTCAATTGAAATGGGATTCAAAATATAATAATGACAGCTCCTATTGTTACGGTTACTTAAGATTTGCTATAATTGAATGTGATGCGAATTTAAAAATAATTCTAAGCTTAAAGAAACTTCTCGTTATATAAGGCTTACTTTTGTGTTCTCGACTTTTGAATTAATTTATTTCTACTTTATTGTTTCAGTTACCAGAGGGAGTGCAGCTAACATTGAGTGAGCTGCGCGAAATGGCCTGCAGGCAGCAAGCACAGATTGATTCGCAGCACCAACTGCTTGCTGCGAAAGAACAACGCTTGAGGTACCTAAAGGATCAGGAAGCGCGGCAACAGAGGGTACAAGCTGAAACGGAGCGTTTAAGAAGACTTAGGGACCGTGTCGACGCACAGGAACTGAAACTGCGTAAACTACGTGCTCTTAGGGGACAAGTGGACCATCATAAACAAAATAATATATCTCTCAGTGAGTACTCCTTACTTTTCTAATTTAACTTTATTATTAAAGTTAGTGTGAAGAAGACTTTCTCACAGACAAGTTTATGTAGTATGTGTTGTACATTGGGAATATACACAGCAGTAAAAGCTATAATTTATTAGTATTAACTAAAGAGATCTTGAATTAAGTATGTTTAAAGAGGATGTAGTAACTGGTAAATACGAGTACGCATCTCGAAACATTTAAAAAGTGTTTATCGTTTTCATTATGTGAGACTCCCTTCGCGAGTGTCTTAACATCCAAAGATAAATTTGCTTAATCAATAAAATGAACACTGAAGGTTATACAGGGTGAGTCAGTATATTTAAATAATTTTCCATGGTATTGTGATATAAGACAGAAGACCTTTATTAAAAATATTGCGTGGTTTCTCGAGAACTATAATTTTGTACTGCTAACCATGTTCATCTCATTTTTCTAAAATGGCATTACATATTTTGTTGAGAAGTTTTCCATTTTAGAATATAAAAATTTCAAAAGAGACACACATTAACACAGTGATAATGCTTGAGAAATTTTAGCTTTAGTTATGCTTTTATTTTATCTTTCATGTCTTCCGTTGTTGTTGTTGCATTGTTATAAACTTTATCGTTTAACCACAGCCATGTAGAAAATAGTCCAATGCTGTTGTATCTGGAAACCTAGCTATTTATACGGTAAATGGCTGTCTAATAATTCCTTTACAATTTAAGAGTTGTAAAAGAGAGCACCATGATGTTGAAAACTTATTTCATGTAGCAACTGCAAATTTAAGTTCAGGTGACCCTGTTGACGCAGAACAAGACGGATTTAGACCGGAAGGTCCATAAAGAAGTCCTAGACCAACTTATTGAATTATCACAAACAAAGCTGAAATAGTGAAAGAGCTGTAGTATTGCGATGTGTAAGGCAAAGAGAAACCAACACGTCTTCAGTGGTCAAAGGATGCGAAGAATCCCCAGGATAAACTTGAATATGACAAATAAAACACTAAAGATTGGAACCTGGAACGCTCGAAGTATGAAGAAGACAGGAAAAACCGATAATATAAAACAAGAAATGCACCGACTAGACATGAGGATCCTTGCAGTTAGTGATACCAAGAAGACAGGCAAGGAAAAGGTGAAATCTCTACACAATCTACCATTCCAGAAATGACAACGTCGCAGAGTACGGCGTAGCTATAGCAGAACGTCTTCAGCGGTCAAAGGATGCGAAGAATCCCTGGGAGAAACTTGAATATGACAAATAAAACACTAAAGATTGGAACCTGGAACGTTCGAAGTATGAAGAAGGCAGAAAAACCGATAATATAAAACAAGAAATGCACAGACTAGACATAAGGACCCTTGCTGTTAGCGATACCAAGAAGACAGACAGGAAAAAGGTGAAATCTCTACACAATCTACCATTCCAGAAATGACAATGTCGCAGAGTATGGCGTAGCTATAGCAGTCACGGGGAGATCAACAAGAGCGTTAAAAGTTTTATCCCCCTATCTCACAGAGCTATAATGATACAATTACAAGGATATACCATTGATGTAAACTTAATACGGTCTGTGCATCAACTACATTTATACGAAGAAACTAATACCTTATTTAAATGCAAAGGTGGACAAAAGAAGAACTGAAAGAATCATCAGCGATTATGGTCTGGGGACAGAAATGAAAGAAGCCATAGACTCGTGCGATTCTACCAAGAGACAGATAGGGTCACGGCTAATACCTGCTTTGCACTACCTCCTCGAAGACTATATACTTGGACATCGCCGCAACTCTATAACGAGAGGATAACTAGAAACCAAATCGGCTTCATCATCATCATCATCAACCAAAGTCGACAAAGGCCTACACTTTAAGCTAAAGAAAACAAAAACTCCCTCACAGAAAAAAAACCAGATATAAGACTTCTAAAAGACCAAACAATTAAAGAAGAGATTACTAACAAAATGTCTGAGGGTATGACAAATATTAAGATCTCGAGAAATACCGAAGCACTATGGAATAAAATGAAACATAAAATCTTGATAGCAGAAGAAAAATTAAACAAGAAAACACAGAAAAAGACAATGAAATAGTGGATGGCTAATGAAATCCTGGAAATGACTGCATAAAAATAAGAATAGACAACGATATATAGAAATAAATAAAATACGTCACAAAATAATCGAAGCGAATCCAAAAACTATCCAGATATTGAACATACATAATACATAAAAGAATTAAAGAAATGACACAGGCACATATAAGAAAGCAAATCAAACATGTTTAATACACGATATAAACAAGATCTTACTGTCACTAGAAGAGAAAAAGTCAGCATGGCAAAATTACATATATAGATAGAAAATCTTTTCTCTGACAATCAGCTTCAAGAATACAAATTACAGAGAGATGTACAAGGACCAGATATTTTACCAAGGGAAGCAGAAATAGCCATCCAATCATGTACACAAGGAAAATCACCGGGACCTGATAACATCAGATCAGGATATTTGAAGCTTCTTGACCTCCAAGACGTATTACTGGTGACGAAACTTTTTAATTTTATACAGACTGGATTTTTTTAATTTACGTATAGAAGTTCAATAAATAGCTGTGATACTGTAGTAATGTCATTAGGATAAAGAGGGGTTGTTTATGACAAGTTTTTTACGCTTAAATATGCTAACGAGTTGGCCACTAGAACTTTGCTGGTACGTGCCTCTCATTTCTACTCATGTAAAATATTATTTCCTTTCGCTTGCTCTTATGTACTTGTGCATTGGCAAAACAAATCAATCCACACTGTATACCAAACGAATGGCTAAAATCAGAATGTTAAGAAATATAACCAATTTTGAACAATCAGTCTAATCAGCAACGTACTCTAAATATTCTTGGGTGTAATTTATGAACGCAAGAACTTATATTGGCAGCAAAAACAACTAGTAAGAGTAGACAACGAAAATACAAAAGAAATGAAAATAGAAAGAGGCGTAAGGCAAGGCTGCTCTTCAATTTATATTCAGAGGAAATAATGAGAAATGCAACCGAGAACAGACAAGAAGAAATAAAAATTAACGACGTATTGCTCAACAATCTTCGATACGCCGACGATACAGCCTTAATAGCTAATAGTGAAAAAAATCTGCAAACATTATTGGAAGCACTAGCGGAAGAAAGTAAAAGAATGTGACTGAGTGTCAAAACAAAGAAGACAAAAGCGTTGGTGATCAGTAGGGATGATATAAGAGAGGAAAGCCGTCGAATAGACAGAGAAATATAAATACTTACCAGGGAAGAACAATAGATAGAAAGATAAACGCCGACACCGAAGTAAAAGCCAGGATAGAACAAACAAGAGCCAGCTTCAACAAACTTTTTTCATGCAACCACCAAATAAATCAGCAACTCCGACTGGTCCATTTTGTTATACAGGGCTTTGAAACAAAAGACAGTGAAAGGAATAGCCTTGTTCGAAATGTGGACATATAGGCATCTGTTACGAATTCCATGGATAGACCGAATAAGAAACGAGGAGGACCTCCAGAGACTGACTAAATCCCTATAATTGGAAACAACATAAAACGACGCAAATTAGCATATTTCGTTCATGTTGTGACTATGAGACACACTAAGTACGAATTAATACAATACACCATAGAAAGGGAAATTGAGGGAAGACGAGCCAAAGGAAACAGTTGAAAGTCTTGAATGAGCAATATACGCAACTGGAGGAATCTAAACAGGGAACATCTGATGCACACTGCATCTTAGCCAACCTCAAATTATAAAAAGGCATCTCTTCGTCTTGTCCATTTCTACTTCCAGTGCCTCTGCTACTTAATTTCTTTACGTTTCATTGGCTTTCTGATTCTATTCCCATACTCAATTCAGGGACTACCTTCAATTTATTATTTCTTGTTTGCATTCTGGATTCTTGATTATTACCATATCTCATTTCTTGGAGAACATTAACGAATCACTTTTTGCATATATCATTTATTGTGTTTGCATCTAGTTGTATTTCCTGAGGAGTCGAATTCAATACTTGCGTTTGATCTAAGGACGTGATGCCAGCTTTGAAAAACTTCAACTTTATATTAACCGCTTCGTTTCTTTAGAGCTCTGATAAATAGAGCCTTTAGGTAGACAGGTTCTTGCTAAATTCTTTCTTCCACTAGAGAAGGGTACTTTGCCAACCCGTTTCTAGTATTAAAAAAATGCAATACCTGGCAGCTGAGTTGGGTGAGTGGCACTGATTGCTAGAAAGTAACATGTACAAATGATCAGTATCTTTTACCGCGAAGTCTCCTCAAGAACGGTAAAGTAATGATTTTGATACGATTGTCAAAAACGATCAAATCACCTCTACCCTGACTACAATTAAATCTATTGCCTTTGGGGAGTTCATCTCTTCTAGATCAAATATAAATTTCTGAATTCATTATAAGACACCGCAGGGTAGCATAGTTTCATCAGTAGAGACCAGAAACATAACCTAACCAGTTCCGTTCCTTATCCTTTCGGGGCAGTAATTATTTTCGATCACTCTGGATTATTACTCAGATTAGTCTTATTATAGTTTATGATGTTACTGAGAGGCATTTCATCAATATTTCTCTTTAAAATCATCAAAGAAGTTATTTATAATAAAATAAGGGCGAACATGTGTCCTATACCGTTTGATGTTTTGGCAAAATCTTTCTACAAGTTAGTTTTTGTAGCGCACCATACAAGATTTTTTAAATTTTGTTGTCACCTTTTTTATGGTTTTTAGATAATCTTTCATTATAATACATTAAGTCATGTAGGTCCGTGGTATAACCTCATTCCTCTTGACTTGAAACGGCAGTTATCCTGCTTCTTAACTAATTCTCCTATTTTGTAAATGCCTTTGAAGCGACGGAGTAGGTGATTGAAAGATCCCTCGATACCTCCCCTTTCAACTGCGTTCCATGACGTCATCACTGCACTTTTTGTATCTTTCTGCACATGGATACGGATTATAAATTTGATTTATGTAAATCAAGTAATCTAGAAAGCAAAATTTTTTGTTAAGTAAAATATTGAATTAGGTTTTTACATCACAGTATTAATTTTGGGTGCAGATTCCTATGCATGTACACAGGTTTCTACAACCTAAATGAACGCTGCTAATATTACATTAGCTGTTGCTAATTTTTATCAACCACAAGATGCGTTCAGAAAATAGTTGTGCCATGACTGGTATGTACTTGCACAAAATTAAAGTTGCGCTTGTACTTTTTGCCCTATTCACATCAATGAGCTTGATCATCTCACACTAACGAATGGTTATTCTTGGTTTGGTATTTTCCGGTACATACAATTTTAGTCACTGGATTACTCGTATTCAACCACCTCAGAATTTCTGAAACCACCCCCATTAAGTTGGTCTGGCTATAAACATTAGTTTTCCAATTGCAGTGGGAATCGTCAGTGGCATAATACTGCATATTATGTCTGTTCAGTACAGTATTACTTTTTTTTTTACATTCTGTTTGTAGTTCTTTCTGGCAGGAGACCAAAAGCCCAGATCAAAGTGACAAGAAAGAATTTTATGGAAATAGGTAACTGACTTGATATCTTTTATCGTGGCTACTGTTGTACGTTCTCCACATCTTTGAAATGTTCAAACAGACGGCAGTTACGAGCGTTATGATTTTTGACGACTGTATTAACTATGACGTGCTTTAGACTTTCCTATAAAGGCTTTCAACTTTTTCCTATTTTTAGATTTCCCTTGCAATTTGATCATTTGCTTCTCTTCGTTTCCTTAGGTTCTTTAAAATTCCGAATATTCTTCGCTATCCACAGTACACATCGCTTAAAAGCTTCAAGTACTTTTTCAAATAAATTCTGGCATATAATGTAGTTACTATTCTTGTGTTGCACCTAAAATTTTACAATTTGCACATAAGGCAATATTAACAAATCGAACAGAGCAGGAGAATTTCATCTAAGAGGCATCTGTATGAAAGTTTTTGAATTTTGTGAATATCTTGCGTTTTGATAGTGTTACTCCCCATTTTAAGATGTCCCTACTTTTGTTGACTAAGTTTGTAATTTGTAAAATATAGCTAACATTATTCCCTTTAGTATCTGTCTACTGATTCCATTTATTACAAAAGAAAGAATGTTTGGGTTGCGTTATCAAAATAATCAGGGGCAACGCGTGTAGAACTTTAGATAATTGTTGCTGTTCTCCATAAGAAACGTGATTTGTTTTCAGTTTTGATCTTTTCTCTAATGTATCAGGCAAAATTCTAGGTACTGCTTAGGTTAATTGGTTCAGGTGTAGCATTTTGGCCGTTTATAGATTTTTGATTTGGAAGTACTAAACTCAAATTAAGCGTCGATCTTGGCTTTTTTTGTTCATTGGTTTGCGCAGTCTACGGTTTAAATAGGGCTGCTATAAAATATGCCACCCCATATTATATCTATGGAAGGACACTTAACCTTGAATATGGCTAACTCAATTTAGTAATTATTTAGTAATAATTGTTCAAAATGGATGCTACTTCTCTAGTCTTAGCTAGTAACATTTTGAAGTTCATTATACGCGTGGTTGCTTAGAGCAAGATTGATAACTACGTGTGGTTCTTGATGTCTGCACTTCTAAAAATTTTATTCGAATTCACTAATAACGTAACATTGCATTTTTTATCTATTAATCTACTCAACATTCGTAGAGATGAATGTACACGTTTTTGCTGCTTTTGTATTTTAAAAATCTTATATGTAGGTACTGGAATTAGTTCTCGCTGTTTTTTTGCAACAGAAACTCGTTTTTATTTCAAAATTACTGTGGATTATATATTAAAGAATTGTCCTTCGGAAGCTATAACCTTCTGCCACTTTTCGGGTGACAAATGGATACCATGGTAAAAAAAATCTGGTTCTCTAGGGCAATTTTCTGACATCTTCGAAAGATCTGAAATGCTGCTCAGAAAGCTTATGCTGCATGAACCGAAACAAATGGTAATCTGAAGGAGCAACGTCTGGTGAATAGGGTGGGCGAGGTAAAGCATCCTTCACTAGTTTTGTGCATGTGGTCTAGCGTTGTGAAGAAAAATAATTTTATCATGTCTTTTGCCATATTGCGGACGTTTTTCTTTGAGTACTCGATTCAAATTGAGTAACTGTTGTTGGTAGTGTTCGGCATTAATGGTTTGATTCGGTGGCAAGCTCATAATACACTATACCAGCTTGATCCCACCAATTTTTTCCATTAATATCCTGTTGAGGCGTTGATGTTGATGGTTTACCAGGACGCACCCATGACTTTGTGAGTTTATGATTGTCGTAACCAATCCAGTCTTCGTTGCCCCATTACTATTCTTTGAAGCAGCAATTCATAGACTGTTAAACGTTTTGCAATTCGTACGGGACCTAGTTTCCTAGCTTCTGGATCCTTCCCATTGCTTTTAAACGTTTACTGTTCGTTGACTCATTGACATTGAGTATTTACCATAACTGTTTGAGTGCTTGACGTGAATCTAACGCCTCCAATTCTCCGTTTTTAAACTTTTTTGGCTGACCAATCTAAACCAATCTCTGCAAGTTGTTCTCGATAGATCATGCTCTCCATAAGCCTCCACTAATAAAGGAAGACTTTCAGCTGCAGATTTCTTGAGGTGAAAGCAGAAAATGCTCTTTTTTTGGTTTAAAACTCGACATTTTCAGTGGAATGAAAAATTGTATCTTTGCACGTTGATCTAACGTCAAACATTATTTAACAAAGCCTATTGACAACACTTTTATAAACATCACCTGTACACCTACTGACCTCCGTTGGTTAATTAATTCAGGCACCTATTTCTTTCTGAATGTTTATCGCGGTATTTGGAGAATGTACGGTCGCCATATGCAAGCTCCAACTAGTTCCAATACAAAATGTCTTAGCAGACCTACTTCTATCTCGTTTACAGGAGCTTCCACTTTCGATTTTGCTTGAAGATCAGGTCGAGTTTATTGCGAATACCATCTATACCTTTTCAACTTTAAATTGGGACCAATCAACTTCAAATTGGGACTAGTCAACTTTGACATTGAGCTGAGATGAGTCTCAATTTGAAGTTGATTAGCTTCATCTCAAACTGATTGGTTTTGATTTAAGATTGAAAAGGTGGCTGTTGGCCTTGAGTTCTACGATCTAACATCACACACTATTTAATAAAGCCTGTTGACAACACTTTTATAAACATCATCTGTTCCTTCCGGCCTTGTTGAAGTAGTACAATTACTGATCTCTGTTGGTTAACAGCGAAAACTAGCTCAAGTACCTATAGTTACTGGGAGCATTTAGTCCATATGTCTCCATCTTCTCGAAGAGTAGGTCCGAAGATAAAAACAATTTAACACAAATCTTTTCATCTACTCAATTCTTATTACTAGATTTCCCACGCAGGAAAAGTAAGATTCATTAATGCTGCGGGAAAAATTTTACTTCGTGGCCAAAGGCTTGTGACTATTGTTTACGAAACTGTATATACTAAAAGTCTCTAGCTATACTGACAAATTTGGATACAATCTCCAATAAAAGGAGGCCTGTAAACTGTATTGTATGAACATTCCTTTTATGATATTAATATAAGAATCTAGTAGTAAGTTATATAGTTACTTTGACAAGTTTATCCTGAATCTAATAACATTTCAATCTCAACAACAATTTTACATTTCTGGTGACCCCGACATTTGTCTAGTGCAGTGAAAACATCATACATTGAAGATAAACTGCAACCAAATGAATCATCACATCGAACAAGTTCAACTGATCATTGCCCAGTTAACTCATCATTTGATTCTTTTGGATGCTAAGATAAATTGTTTTAGATCTACAGATTAGTTTTCCCACTTTACCAACGATGATATACAATTGTATATAATTCAAGTCAATCGTTTTTTGCAATTAAAAAAATTGATGATGAAAGCAATAAAAATACGGAATATCTTGCGTCTGTGATTAAATTTGCTTGGTAGGAAACACTGATTTTTAGTGTCGATGATATAGATATGCTACAATTCAGCTTTGCACTTAAAATCTGGCTTACATTATTAGATTTCGGGTTTAAGATTTTATTTGGTCAGATTATGATGTGATTTTTCTACATTTCTCGATTTTGGTATGAATTAGACTATTTGATATTGCGGTTGGACTTTTCAAGAATAGAGCGGTATCTATCGACGACGTGCACCTTTGGGTACAACAAACTATCTGTCTTTTTATATCAGCTAGAAGCCATATTTTCCATCTTTTAATTATATTCATAATTAAAAATATTCTAGAAATTAATAAAAGGTGAAAAAGCGTGTTTTGTAATTAATAAAAAAGAGACAGATAGCTTGTTTTACACCCAGGGTACGTCACGCGCACGTTTTGCATTTTCATTTGATCCTAGATACGATTTCTGACATTGAACATATACCAACTGTCAACGATACTTGACAATTAACTTTTAGTGACGTTGAAACTCTTGTAATCTAAACGAACAAATATCAAATGATCAGATTTTACTTTGACTAAATCAAATTGTTCCAGTCAAAATGAAAAA
>VTPC01090741.1:0-41888 GCA_011009095.1 Ignelater luminosus
GCAAAGGTGTTTTCTATATTGCACATCTTGCATCTTGTGCTAAAAATGCTCTTTAGTCCCATTCTTCTCTCAGAAACGACATCGACATCAAAAAAACTACAATTAAAACCTTCATGTTTTAAGGACTTGAATTCCGAAAAGAGATGCTGAATATCTACAATTCTTCTGCCTGTAATTACATTTTCAGGCTTAGTTTGTGTAGAAAATACTTTTTCAGTATTTAGATCTGGTAAAACTTGTTCAGTTTCCCAGTCCATCAAAGCATTATCTACAAAATTTTCACCAGAATGTGGGGCAGTTTGTGTGTCGACTCTAAAACTAAAAAATTAGAGTAAGCTTTTCATTCATGTGAAATAAAACAGATGTTTGTACTACTTAGCAACATGGACCAATTAAATTGCATAAAATCAGAAAAATATTCTATCACGTGCAATGCAGAAAAAACTGAATTCTAACTGGGTCTAGGATGCAGTTTCTTGATTTTTGATTTTTACTTTTGGTTTTGGAATTACGCTTTCTGATTCTATAGTGTATGTAAATATGAATGCGATAATCATAATTAATAATTAATTGCCAGTTGCTTATAATATTATAGATATTAAAAAAAGATCTAGTCGTTTCTTATTTTTCCTCCTAGCACCGCACGTCAAATGTTTTTTAGCGTGAATACCCATTTCACAATATATACTAAAACTATACAAAAACTGTACGCAAAATGTTCACCAAGTAAAGAACATAATAGTTTTTAGAAGCACGGAGAAATAATAGCAGTAGTAGAGAAGCAATCTACCACTGGTAGAGGAGACTAAATGAAAAACAATGTAAAACACAATTTCAGAAAGTTCGGTAACAGAGGTCTCACTGCAACCACCCTTTGTCCTTTTTCAATTTATGGGAGTGATATTCAACGGTATATTATTCTTTCAAAAAACCCTATACACTACATGCTAACGGGGCGAAATATGAATTTTGGAATCCATACACATTAAAAAATGCAACATACAAAAAAAATGTGATACCGTTGATATATTGCAATTTACATGTCTTATTTTTTTTTAATGTTTTTAAAAATATATAAAAAATATTATGTTGTAGCAATGTGCTAAATAAATTTAATAACTAACTAACTAAAAAATTCCTTGAGTGAATGAAAAATGATTGCATTTGTACTCTGTGCGGAATTTAGGTATCAATAAGGTAACAACTCATTCACAAAATTCTAGTAAAATTCAATTGACAAAGCAAACAAAGGGTTGTGTATATCCTTTTAAATTGAAGGTGGTAGCCAAGCCCTCGGGGCAGGTACAATCAGGTAAAGTGTGAAAAGGGTTGTCTAGCTGCGTATTTCTATATTTTGACTAAAAACTTATTTCCATTTTATGTGCATAGCAACCTTAATGGGATGAGGACTGATATAATTAAAGATCTATTGGATTTTATTTGTGCTAAGATAAATCTTCTTGTTATTTTTTATTTTCTTTGTGTATTTTGTTAAGATGTTTTTATAGTTGTTTATCGCCTCTTCTAAATTATTGAAGATGCTTGAAATTGTAGTTTGGGTTGCATATCAAATCGTATTTATTCTAGGCTGCTGTGGGTGAAAGTGTTTTCTTGCATTAAAATTGAATACTTTGGTATTTTAATTATCTTTCAGTTTTATTTCTTTTTAATCTGTTGAGTGTAAGTTTCTTCATATGGCAATATAGCGATAGAATGTAAGTATTTCTTTAGCCTAGATAATAATAAATAAAAATATACAAAGTTTTTATTAGATATTTATTTGTAAAATATAAGACTAGAAAATAGGCACAAATGCTTAGGATAGTAAAAACCTTAAAAATAAGCAAACAAGTCCTTTAAAAATTTTGTCATTAATTTAGTTTCATTTTTAAATTAACGCTATGCTACAATTTATTTTGATAAAAATTAACAAGGTTTTCGTTAACTGGAAGGGCGACCATGAAGAAATTAAAAAAAGGTGTTTCAAAAAAATCAAATCGTAACACAAGCATTAATTTAAGAATCAAATGAACAAAATAACAAAAAAATCAACGTTGTAATAGTACTACTAGTGCTTAAATTTTAGAAACATTAACAATCCTCTGTTGTAGCTTAAGAAATAAAAAATAAAAATTGTTATTTACAATAAATAACTTCTTGTTGGTGGCTTAATAATGAAGTTGTTGCTCAGGTTCGTCATGTTTGACTGGGGCGGTTTTGTGTACGACAGCGTTGAATCCGTTGTGTTTATCGGCGGTGTAGTCGACGGTTCTGATGGAACCGTCTGGTTCGATGACGGAATATTGTCCTTTTACAACATCTCCATCACGGGTTTCGTGTTGGCTTTTTACATCTCCAGTATGGTAATCGTTGACACCATACTTGAAGGTGTATTTAGGATAGGCCTAGAATTAGAAGTTTTTTTGTTTGTTCTGATTTTGCAATCGTGTTAATAACTATAATTTTAAAGCACGTGGGACAAAACAAAAACAACAAAATTATGCGTTAAAGTTGCGTAATTTTCAGACCGCGACCTTGCTACTTTCTTTTAGTTGAACCTTGCGACCGTGGACTATTAAATTACGAAGTGTTTTGAGTAATTTCAATAAAAAAATTCTAGTTTATTGAAGACTATTAATTTTACGTATAGGTAGTATATTCATAAGGAAGTTATAAAATAAAGCAATAAATTATCGATATTTTCCGACTATAAATTAACTTTTTAGTCATAAAATGTGCATTATGTGTCTATGTTTTCAATCACGTGTCGTAATTTCACCCATTAAAATTTAAACTCCATAAGTTATAAGTGAAACTATACAGCGGCGTGTGTATACACATACATTTTTATTAAACTCGTTTTCTATTTTTGCAATTGCTCGAGTGCATTTAACACATGTTGGATTTCATTTTCATGGGGACAATTCTCGAAAAATTAAGTCAACCATTGCGCAGATGTTATTATAATTTACTTCATAACCGGTTTTCGCAACGTTTATTCACACTAACTTAATTACCGTAATTATTTAGATATCTTTACTTTAGAAATTAAAACGAGAACTTATATAAAATTTAGTAACCCAAGCGGTAAATTCCATCCAATTAGATTTAATTTTATTCTTTTATTTATTCGGACTAAATTAATATTAAAGATATCCTCTTACGTAATAATCAGCATGGTGATCTCCTCCAATGTCATAAGATTTAGCATCAAGTCCACCATTGTCGAATTGAGCTTGAGCTAAAGCTTGTTGAGCTTGAAGTTGGAGGGACGCTTCGTCAGCTCCATGGTCATATTGGACTAATCCAGGATATGCTTGGGCAATTGCGCAAACAGCAAGGACAAATCCGAAAACCTGCAATTTATTAAATCAAAAAAACAGAATAATTCTAATTAAAATAAAATCTATTGGTGAACCTTTATTTCCTGAAAATAAAAATTAATCAGCATCAGGAAGACATAACTTCCCTTAAAGCAAAAAAATCGATCAGACTTTCTAACTTTAAGTATATAACTAATCGGAAGGACTTTTTCGATAGATAAGATTAATTAAATTTAGAAACGTCAAGTTGAAATTTGAAGAATTTTCGTTATTACACTTAAAATTGCTAATTGCGCTAAATGTAAAGATGTGTAAAGTGTACTTTAAATGAAAGTTATGATAATTTAAACATGAACTTTTAATAAATATGTAGTAGTCTTCTACCGTAGAACATTCAAGTGCGCGGGCTGGTGGAAAGGATTTACCTGACCTGAATAATAATTACTTCTTCTGAATTATAATGTGGGTTTTAGTAAATTAGTTTCGGGCAGAATTTATATAATAAGGGAAAAATTAATTTTTTTAATTTCACTTAATGGGAAGGCAGAGGAATATATTGCTTTAATGATATTTAATTAATGTATAACACTAATTAATGAAGCGTGATAAATTAATTTCTAAATGAGAATCTAAAGAAAATAATTAGAGTAGAATTAACAATAGCAATGATAATAATAGACTAGAATTTATTGTTAGCTTGTCAGTAACAATGTTTGAACATGCTTATTGCATTAGATAGAAACTACTTCCTTAAATACTGAAGCTGTTCTTTCGCCCAAAGATCAAAAACGTAGGAAGACTATTTATAATTTGAAATTAACAATAATTGTAACTTGAAGGCACAACTACTAACTGATTAGCATTATATTTCAAACAAACAAAATTTTTGAGCGTTTTGAATTTCTAAAAGCAAGGTGCATAATTATTTTTCGTAGTTCAAAAGAGGCTGATACTCCTAGATTACTATTATCAAGATTTCGTTCAATAAATCTTTCTACGATGATGTTAAATTCAAAAATGCGGTCAAAATCTAAACAAACTGATATCACTTTTTCTGGAATTAAATGCATAGCTGATTTTTTAACTATTCTTTCAAGGAGGAAAACGTGATTTGAGAAGAAAATCTGAACAAATTTAAGATAAGATAAACTGGTTAAGTTTATGTTTAATTTTGAAACTTTGATTACACACTTTAACCAATCAATCCGACGATGAAATAATAAACAATTTAAGGGTGTAAGATTTCCCAAGCACGTACTATATAAAATACACGAAAAACTCAAGTGAAGCATTAAATTTACCTTAATAGCTTCCATTGTGCGAGAATGTATAACAATCACCTACTGCAAAGCAAAGAACAAGATGCACTATTACCCGTACACCACCAACAGTGTTTAGTGAGTGATTAAGAGAAATTGGAGATTCTTTATATATGCTTTCTTCTTCTTTAAGAATAGAGAACAACAAATGCCATTTACAATTCTTTAGAAAGAGATGAAACTGGGTTATTAGACCTTTACCAGTATAGTATATAGAGAGTTCCAAGTTATAAGTTCTTTTTTAGTAATAACAATTAAAATCAGAATTTTTATTTTATAATTAACCAAAATATGCAACACATAAAATCACGTGTGTGTAACGGAATTTTGCATAAAATTATAATATTATCAGGTTTTAAAAAAAAGAACTTTCATTTATTTGTCTTTTCTATGGTCTAATATATCATGTAATGATAAGCTCTAATTAAAATTAATATTATGCCTTGATTATTTTTTTCTGCATCATCAACCAATTTTAGTATTATACCTATAAATTTACCGCTATTATTTAAATGTCATATTACACAATACAATCTAATTAAGCTTTCGTCGCTAATAATATCCAAAATTAATTCAATTCATTGCTTCCCTTTTCCATGCAAATGAATTCAATAGAATTAAAAGAGAAATTACAAATGCATGCGGAGTACTACTACTGCTTATTTTGTCGTGTACTTCTATTATATAATTACTTATAAACGAGGAACTTTCTTCTCGTGTAAATTGCACCTTCTCAATGTAAATCTAAAAACGGCATGTAACAAATCATGTCTTCTAGTCAATTAGTAAATGTTAAAGATTGTTTACTAAAATGTATACGTTCTCAGGATAATGCTATTTCTAAAGCCTTTTACGCCTTTATGTAAGCATCTTTTGTTCGGTTGTAGTATTTTAAGCATTACCTACTTAATATGCAAGCAAATTCAAAATAAAGTTAGTGAGATAGAGAAATATGATCTATGTATTATTATTATTATTATTCCTTTCTTCACAGCTTGTGCTGGTGAATATACGAGGTCTGTTCAAAAAGTATCGCGAATTTTGAATTTCCGCGGGTTAGGTATATTCGATTTTCGATTTTTGTGTGGCGTTATGTTGGTACTCATGTCCCTCACTTATGCCGACAAGTTCGGCCATTTTGAATGTTCAGTTGATTTTTGACAGTTGTTTTGCTTGGAGGTGTTTTGGCTCGTCTTCGATTTTTGCCTATTCCAAAAAATGGATCAAAGAATCTGTATCAAAGTTTGTGTGAAAAACAAAATTAGGTGCGCGGACGCATTCCGAATGTTGACTGTGGCATATGGTGAAGCTACAGAATGTTCTCAGAGGGCCGAGAAGATGTGAACGACAAAGAGCGTGCTTTTGGTTTTGTTACAGTTTTCTTCGATTTCAGGGGCGTGGTGCATCATGAGGTCTTGCTACTGGGTAGAACGGTCAATAAGAAATAGTACCTGCAAGGTATGCGCAATTTACGCGAAGCAATCCGCCAGAAACGCCCGGATTTGTGGAAGAACAAAAATTGGCTTTTGCACCATGATAACGCCCCTGCTCACACATCGTTGCTTGTGCGCGAATTTTTGGCAAAAAACAACACACTAATGATGCCGCAGCCACCGTATTCCCCAGACCTGGCCCCCTGTGACTTTTTCTTGTTCCCGAAACTGAAGAGGCCCATGAAAGGACGACGCCACGCTACGATTGAGGAGATAAAGACGGCATCGAAGGAGGAGCTGAACAAGATCACAAAAAGTGATTTTTTGAAGTGCTTCGAGGATTGGAAAAAACGTTGGCACAAGTCTATAATATCTGATGGGGATTACTTTGAAGGGGACAAAATAGATATTCATGAATAAATAAATAATTTTTGAAAAAACACAAAATTCGCGATACTTTTTGAACAGACCTCGCCGAGTTATCTAACTAAGACAAGTATATTCTTATTGATTGACGACCTTTCTTACAATTCTGGTAGTTCCCAAAACAACAGCTTTTTGTGCTGTTTTTAATAAGCTTGCTGAAATGCCTAATTGTTGTAAATTCTCTACGAATTTTCTATGTACCAGTCCGCTAGCTGATATAACAAATGGGAAAGTCTCTACCCGTTGTACCTCGTAAATATCTTTTATTTCGTACATTAGATCTTGATATTTATTTATTTTCTCTCTGTACGCCTTAGTAATGTTTTCATCCATCGGTATTGTTATTTCTATAAGCCACACTATAGTTTCCCTTTTATTAAGTACTATAATATCAGGATTGTTACGTGCAACTGCCCTATCGGTGTTTATAGGTGTGTCCCACAGGATTTTATAGTTATCATTTTCCCGAGTTGGACTGGGTACATATTTGTAATATGGCTGAACGTGATTACTATTGCAGATTGCCTGGTGAATAATTTTTGCCACATTGTTATGACGTTGGAGATACTCTCTTGGGGCAAGGTAAGTACATCCGGATATTATGTGTTGAATTGATTCATTTACTCTGTTACACATACGATACTTCTCATTTTCTATATTTTCTTTAATTATATGTTTTAGGTTATTATTATTATTATTATATTTGCATTACAGTATTTTGCTCACTACACGCATTTTTTATTAAATTAAGAAAAATATTGTTGTTTATCCTGGCATTGAAGTCTCTTACGGTTTGTTGCCGTAGGTTTCTTTGGAATTTGCGATTAAAGTTTGTACTTCTGGAGTTTACAAAAAAGGAAGTAGGAAAATATCAATGTGGTTTTCGAAAGGGCGTAAAAGACTGATTTTTTTTTATTTTTTTTCTAGTTCTCTCTTTATTTATTTAAATTTCATGTCAACAAAAAAAAATTACGAAATCGAAAAAGAAATTCCTATATCGTTCACAGATTATAAAGAAGCCTACGACAGCATCAGAAGACCTCAGCTACTCAAACCATTGCGACAGCTAGGAGTTAATAGTAAATAAGAATGGTAACAATGATGTTAAAGAAAACAAAAACTATGATGACGATTAATAAAAAAATTTGAAGTGAACAGGTTTAAGAATTAGAGAGAGAGTGATAAGAAAAAAAAAGTTATGGTAGGCACCATTACTTAGCGTTCTAAAATCGTACAATTGAAGGGCTTGGTGCCAGATAATGACATGTCACATTCTTTAGAGATATTTCCAATTTTGATTTTTGCAATATCATAATCCAAAAATAATTGGTTTTGCTTTATCTCTATAGATGGCAATGCAAAACGAATGCGTAGTTATTGCCATCTACAATTCTTTCCGTATTTTTTGGTTAGAAAATGATAAGCCACTAGCAACATGGCCGACGTAAATGATGTTAAGCTTAACGATGAAATTAATGCAAATTTAAACAATACAATAATAATTTAAATAACAATTCAATATCACCGGTTAATGCAGATAGGGAATATTACCCTTTAAGTGAGAGTTCTTCTAATAATTCTGAGGTAAGCTTTAGACTGTAAAAGTGTAGAAGGTTATGTTTGTTTACAACGAATGTTTCTTGCAGATTGAATTTACACAAAGAGAAAGAGTTTCTAAAGAACGACCGTTGCCATTATCTCCAAAGTGACAATTATTTAAGAGTTAAAAGAAAGAACCAACGCAAAGTAGGTCAAGAATATGTTAGTGATTTTACAGAAAAGACTGTGAAAACAAGAGAGTTGGGATTACAATGCAGTTATAAACAAAAATGCAGAGGAAAACTCCAACGAAAGGAGGAAACGATATTTAATGGATTTTGGGATCTGGAATCTTTTGATATACAGAATAAGTACTTATTTGTTTGTATAAAAGTTGGCCAAAACAAGATAACTTACTACTGTTGAGTATTTGGTCAATGTTAATGGTACGACAGTAGAAATATGCAAAATAAAATTCTTAAACGTTCATGGTTTGCAAGGTTTTCGAAGATGGGTCAACAATATTGTTTCACAGCTAGCAAGTGGTGCTACTACACCCAAAATAGACAAAAAAGGTAGACATAACGACAGACCAAACACAGTATCTAACCAACAAAAAGAATCTGTGCGAACTCATATTAATATGATACCAAAATATCAAAGTCACTACAGCAGAGCAATAAATTTAGGAATGGTACTTAAATTGTGATATGTCAATTGCACGTTTATACAATGATTTCTACCCACCATGGTGTAAAAATGACAATATTAAACCTGTTACTCTCGATACATACATGCGTATATTCTGCACTGAATGTAATATAGGCTTTAAACTGCCTAAATCAAAACTTGCGACCAAATAACGATTAAAATAGAGAGTAGCAAAGATGATACCAAGATAAGGACTTTGACAGTACAGTTAAACGTGCATAAAATAAAGGCCAAGCGTATGTAGGATTAGTTAAAAGAGGAAATAGAGTTGTCCAAGGCGAAGAGGAAAAACTCACAACTGGTCCTACAACATTTGGTTGTACAATTTTGGTGTTCATGATTGCACAAATGATCAAGGACACATGTTTTTGTGGACAGAAGATGTTGTAAAAAAGGGAAGCAAGGAAATTGGTAGTGTATTGCTTTAAATTCCTAAACGATGTATCAGGTGTAGACAGATTAATCATTTTTACAGACAATTGCCCTGGCCAGAATAAGAATTGGACACTTATGTCTTTATGGCCGCAGCTCATCGAAGGAAAAGAAATTTAAAAGCATTACACACAATTTCCTTGTAAGTGGCTACACTCATCTACCGTCTTACAGAGACGCTGCTTTAATAGAAAAGCACCACAGAAAATATTGTTCACAAGTTTATTCCCCCTCACAATGGCATGAACTTTTAAAGCACGCCAATACAAAAACACCTTTTAAAGTACATGCAATGAAACAAGAAAACTTATATTCTTTTTATTTTAATGAAAATTCTCCTGGTTCAATGCATGAAAAGCATAGTGCTAGTGGTCCTTACATTCAAACTAACATTACAAGGAAAGGAAGACCTGGACTTGCACATTTATCTAATACTACCAAAAAGCACAACGGACCTTTACACATACAAAAATAAAGTTGGATAGTGTGAAAGCATTGTTACCCTAGATTTGTCCAATTTACCATGATTTTTACAATGGTCTAACGAGTGAAAGTCTAGAAGATAACAATAACTGTAAAGCAGAGCTACTTCTGTAGACAAACAATAGCAGTAATCTTAAACAATCTAATACTCAAATATACGATTTATATAAAAAAAGATATATAACTGATTTTACAGAATTTTTAAAAACATTAAATACTCATTTTCTTACAAATATGATTTCATGGTTTATCATTATTTAGCACCAAGCCTTTCAATTCTATGTAATTATTGACAGAGACCAAGTGTGCAATTTTCAGGAATTGAAAAGTATTTCTTGTTATCTTAAAGGCAATGAAACATTGTTAAGATTAGCTACATAAGTTGGGTATCTATAGAACGTCCAGTGGTAGCATACTCAAGATGATTAGAAAATGGAAGAAGAAGATCTGGCAATATTGCAAAGAAACGTTTTAAAAAGAATATTCGGCGACAAGAAGATCAGATAGAGATGAGAAAGAAGAAGAAACCAGGAGTTACAAAACTTATACTCTAAGCCAAACATAGAGTATTGGATTGGTGATAGAATATGTGATAAAGAAAGCAAATTAGGTAGCAAAAGTATAAGAGGAAGACAAAGAGCAAGTTGAACAGTTGGAAAAAGCAAGCAAGAGCAAATAGTGGTAAAGAATTATACCCAAACCAGCACAGCCCTGCTAGTCTATAATGCTAATATTTAAATTCCATATGTTTACAATAATAATAATAATATTTGCTTTTATTGAACCAAAGAAGAAGAGAGAAGTCTTACTTATTTATTACTAATTTAATTAGTAAATTGTAAGACGAAGTCCAGAACCAACCAATTACACTGTCCCTTCTTTTCCGCTCAACCTCAAAGTAAAATATAAATGATCTAAAGTTACCATTAAATCCGAGAAAATTTGCACATGAACTATTGATGGATGCGAACATTCTGATTTTCAAGTAGTTAATAAGTAAATAAATTTTTTCTTAGTGTTTCTCTCGACATCATTTTATAGTCATTCTGCTGTTTGTTTAGGTAAGTCGTTGTAGTGTAAGAAAATAATCTCTTGTACATGGTAATTCTGTACTTCTAGTCTACTTCCTTCATCCACAATCTTGTCATTTCCCCTAACGGTATTAATTTTCCTCTTTGTATTTATTAGTTTTTTGATATTCTAACTTAATCTAAATCTGTTGATCAGCATTAACGTAACTAGCGCCTCCATCCCGATTAGTCACACAAAGTGACCATTATCATTATTGCCGTTGTTGATTCCTGCTTCTCTGTGGCTTTAGGAGCTATGTCGTTGAATTGTTAACAGACGGAGGAGGACGGCAAAAAGTAAGCACGACAAAATAGAAAAGGAAGATAATTTTAGATGACAACACGATCCTTACAAAAACGCTTAGAAACGTCGAAGGACTCCAAGGAGCATGGACAGAGTCGATGTTATTATGCGATTTGGAACCTGTGATAATTGCTCGGCATGTTTGAATTGATGGTAGCTTTTACTGATAATATTAGTTGTGCCTAGCTCTAACCTGGAGGAATTAGATCGAGGATATTCTCACGGTCGGAGGACAAATTAGTTTTCTAATTTAAAATTTTATCGGACTTTTTCGGCGTACGTCCAATCAATCGGGCCTCTTGGGTCTTTTGACGTTGTCGGGCCTGTTCAGCCGTTGGAGCCTGCTATCGCAGTCTTTCGAGGTTCTCGGGTCTATCGGGCTGTTTGGACCTCTCGGCCCTTCGAGCTTCTTGGATCTGTCAAATCGCTTGGACCTCTCGGGCCGTAGGGCCTTATGGGCTTCTCTATCGGATCATTCCGACTTTTCGGGCCGTCGAGCCTTTGAAACTTTTCGGACCTTCGGGCTTCTCAGATCTATAGGACTGTTCGGATCTCTCGGGTCTGTCGAGCAATACGAGTCTTTCAGGCTGTTTGGGTATGTCGTTCTTTTTGAACTTCTCGGTCTTTTGGGCTTCTTTGTCGAGCTATTCGGACCTCTCAGGCTTGCCGAACTGTTCGAAAAATCAATCTTTTTGGGTTTCTCTGTCAGGCTATTCGGATCTCTCGGGCCGTCGAGCCTTTTAAACTTTTTTGCCCTTTGGGTTTATCTGTCGGGCCGGCCGGACTTCTTGGGCTATCTGGGCCTCTTTGGCTTGTCGGGCTGATGAAGAAGTCACCGGGGCATCGTCAAGTTTGTCCCCCTGAGACAGATCCAGTCAGTACCCCAGTTTGTATTACAATTTGTTGCAAATCAAATTGAATCTTGTCTCAGTTATTGAGTACAGAAAGATGAATAATACATAATATTTGTGATTACTTTGCGGAGGGGGACGACGCCGACGGTACTTAATTAGGCCACTAACAGTTATTTATGAAAAGTGAAACTATTTGAACGAGTTGGAAGTTTATGGTATGAGCGACAGCGAGAAAGTACTCTAGCTACGTTATCTCTTATACTTTTGAAAGAGATTGTGATGTTGGTGGATTTTTAAATTAATAACTTTATGTAGATGAGTTTGCTAAATTTTTTTTATTATTTTTTTTCCATCTGTTATGATTTAGTTTGTTTTTTTTTCATTAACTTTATTTTATATTATATTGTATATTTGATTAGTTTCTGTTTTGAATCTATTTTACACGATCCTTCTGTCGAGTGGAATGTAAGGGTCGACAGTAATTAGTGAATTTCATGGATGATCTATAACAATAATACCCTTGGGACGATTTGAATCTGAATTTCAAACGCAGTGGGTTCTTTAGTGTGCGAAATAGATTAAATCAACAAAATGCTTTGTTACATTCAACACCGTCGCTAGACTTTTCGACGCCACAGGCAAAATATTTTTCACGCTCTCTAGGTCACCTGTAACATTGAATGCATTTTTGTATGTCTTGCTTTTTAGATTTTATTAAAGTTTTGGATACTGTGTTAAAGGAGAAAAATAAAAAAATTCAATTATTTGTATGCCAAGGATTTACAGCAATTCGTTGAGATAGAGATTATATTAGAGATAAAGCTAATTCATCCTTTTTTCAAGCTCATAGCCTTAATTATATGGGTTATATGGGAGACAAAAAGAAAAAACCTGTCCCCAGTGGCGTATTTATGGGGATGGTTCTAGAACTTCAAAAAAAATGGAAATATAACAAATATAAAAATACATAGGGGTAAGATTAGTGCAATATCTTTGTTGAGAATTATATTTTTGCTTAAAGATTTGCATTTGTGTTTCTAAAATTTTACATTTGAATAATTTTTCTACAAGTACACTTCCTCAATTCTAGCAGGAAGGTAGGTAGATATCTAAACAAGATTCCGCTGATTGATTAATTTACCTTTTGTTCATTACTTGATCTTCAAATAATATTTTTTAACAACTGCCTATTCCCTCCACCCATGTAAAACAAATGAACACTATTTGTTATATTGCTGGTTAGTACGTTGCACGATATGAAATCGTGAAAAAAGTGAACTTTTTCGCATAAAATGTTAATTAAAGAAACAAAGACCACACTGGTCTTTCTGAAGTCTTGATTTTAAGAATTAGGATAAAAAGACTGATAAAATGACGCAAATTTCAAGTGGTTAGGATTGGGTACGACAAGTGACATTTTCCGTTTACGGTGTTTCGTGCTTTACATAGAACCGCCCTTGTCTAGCGTTCTAGTGTTTTCACAAAAATACTTGCATTTCGCCACTTTGCAAAATTTATAAACGCCAGGTAGTAGGGATTCATGGAAAAACTAGACTTTTTTATAATTGCCACTACAAGCGCATGCCCATACTTAGCTCTTTGAAATCTTCACCGGAGTACTAAGATACCTTTCTACGTCGATGGGTAACGACGCCAGAAAGTTAGGATTCGGGTATTGTTTTTTTAACAGTGGCTCTTATACTATGCAACCATCTGATGTTAACATGGAAATGTAACTAGACACATTATTTATTATTCTCAAAACAGCGCACTTCAGGATATAAATTTATATAAAAAATTTAGTCTTAAACCTGATACAAGGATCTGCTGTGTAGATATTTTTTTAGGGGACACTATGGTACAAGATGTGTTGATCAAAGCTATTTCATATGTATCCGAGACAGGACGATATTGTTCCATAAAACTGACCCATAATTTTGTCATTTCACTAAATCTAAAAACATTTTCAACACAAAATATGCCCACCATTTTGACAACTGTAAAAATATCTACAAGGACTCCTCTTTGATTGCTGGACTTTTCCATTATCACGCTCTGTTGTAGTTTTTGCAGGTGGAATTTCGAAAAGCGTCAGATAAATAGTCCTTGCTATAAATTAATTCATATATCACGCTTTCTGTGTCTCACCAAGTGAGTTCTCAGTGTTTTGAACTTGGTGGTTGTTACCAGTCACTCATAGCATTTTTTGCCAGAATGCCCCATTACATTTTGGTTCATTTGCAGGTATTAGTAGTGAGAAAAAGTTTATTAGAATTGTTACAAATAAAAAAATTGAGATTATTATTTACCTATTATTTTATGCTGCGATGGGATTAATTTTAGGTATTACATGGAGAAGATGAAATGACAACCACTGGGTGAAATATTGCATGCAGCTTGCTGACTATATCCAAAACGACCCATGTTGGTTTTTCTTTGCCACTAGTGGTGTAATTTCAGTGACCAGCTTTTTATTTACATCTAGATCGTCAAATTGTCTGTGTTAGCTTTACTTTCAAATTTACTTTCGTTGTTGATAATGAATGTTGACGGTAAATAGAAATGCAAGTTCATAGCATCGTTACTTGCATATGCTAAATGAACAAGTATGAAGTCGTTGGTCATGGTACCTAAGTGTAGTTACGTATTATTTCATGCATCTCTATATTCATTCACCTACGCCCACTGCTTAGTAGACATCTGGATGAAAACGCTTTGCTACTTTATCATCAGAAGTTAGTTCACTAAATGACGAAAGTCATCCTGAATTAAATTGATTCAGTGAGCTGAACCAAAGCAGTTGAGCTAATTCGCCCAAATGAACTAATTCATCCTTGTCCGCCTACCTTTGTTCGCCCCATAACGCACCCTTGTAGTGGTATGGCTCTGAAGAAGATCATTTTGCTACAGCGCTAAAACATTATACAACGCAGTATTACATCAGCAACGTTGCTTTCTCCATCCACCAATTGGACCTGCAAATCATGGTTATCAAGAAACCGTATACCAAACACCTCCCACAGGCTTTTCAACAACTGTTGGTGTTCTTATTATAATACGTCTGTCAGGATATTATTATGTAGGAACAACAGCACAATAACCTGCACTAATAACACGCATTCCTTCACGGCCCAAGAGAGTTATTTCTGAAACAGCTGCCACTCCTTGGGAGTCGGAAAACTACAATGAAGACAGACAGTCAATTGATCTCGACTCAAGTAAAATTACTGTCAATTTAATAACCTCTAGTTATATTACTTATGAAAATTAAAGACATCAGGAATGTTTTGGCACAAAAAGCACTTACTCAAATACAGTACTTCTTTATACGCAAATTTAAAAGAACTCCTAATTTAGTTACTAATTTTGCAAAATGGGACACTGTGTACATGTTTGGTAGATTACATTTTAAGTTTCTTTTGGTAGATATATTGCTTCTAGGCTCAATGTTTTATGTTTGTTGTAAATGAAAATCGCTTTATACTATTTAAAGTTATTTAAACTGGGTAGGTTTAGGCTTTTAGCTCTGCGAGCAGAAGTGGATATCTAAAGCATAGACAATAAGAGCGCGTGTCAGTAAGAGATAAAAAAGAACATATCAAATTAGAAAGATTAGTAAAGGAGAAACTGAAAGATAAAATCATTTTGACAAACAACAACAATAACAAAGTCTTATTAATGAATACGTTTAAATTTGTACAAAACATCTAGATGTTGCATGCTTTTAATTAGGAATTTCTATTTCAAAAAACCATTTATTAAAGAGCTTGTTTTTCTATTAAAAACGATAATTATAGCATTTAAGAATTTATTTATATTCATTTTCGAAAGAATATATATTATTTAATAACTGGTTATTTAACAGTAAATTTGACAAATAACTTTTTAATTAGTAGATGCTGACGCATTTGCAGATTTTTGTAGACATAATACGTTAATCAACACTGAATTTACCAACAAAATTAAAATCGATAATTAAGTCATTAAAATTCATTTTGAGTAGTGATTTATATTTTACTGCTGGCTTAGTAAGTAGTGCCCAAGTTCAAAACCATAACCGATTATTCAGCAACACGCGCACTTTCTGTCTTGAATATATGCATCTTAATTTAAACTTAGCAGATTTCTTTTCGGTTAAAAATAAAAGTCACACGGTCATATTTATGTTGTTTTAAATGACATTATAACATGTTTATTACCTTTACTTTTCAATACTTTTAAGCTTTATTGAAATTTTCCAATATTTTCTGATTTTAAGTGTAACGCATCTTTCACAACCATCTCATTTGTTTTTAATCTGACATTGACATTAATATTAAAATAATATGACAACCTAAATTATTAATGTGTACGTACTATGTGAGCCATCATTTTAGATCGCTTTTATGGCTGCTAATGACATACATCCAGCTGGTGGCTACCGATGCGGAATATGTGGCCAGAAATTTCATCATCCATCCCTGATTTACTGTTGTGATTACGGGCATTTTTTCTGTCAAAAATGCTACAAGCAAGAATACTACACAGGTATCAACAGTGTTATTATTATAATTTAGTGGAAGGCTTATAACAAATCGTTTCATTAAGGTAAAGATCCGGTTTGTCCGCACCATTGCTGCAAAGCAAGCATTTATAGGATGGACAAGTACATCGCGACGACTCGCGGTAGTGTTACGAAGAAAAGAGGCAAAAAAATGTTTCCTGAACCCGATAGCATAGTTAGAGAATCTGTAAATGAAGCTACTTCTAAAAGAAGTTTTCACTCATATCTTCGTGGTGATACATGCAGTACTCATTCTCTTTCACATTTGTCGAGAAAGTAAGTCACAGCAGTGGTATTGAATGATTTTACTATTACGAGACTGTTAGAGAGTCGTATTGTAGTAGATAAATCAATTTAAGAATGTAAAACATTCATTCGCTTATATTTATGAGATCTTATAAATTACGTAGAACAAGAATTTAAAATTCTTAAATATTACTGGACATTTTTCAAAAAATACATATTTTGTGCATCCAATTCATTTGAAACAGTTTAAAATTTGATAATTTTTTTAAATCTTTTACAATGAACAAAACTAAAAATAATTTTTACTCCAATCGCAAAAGTTAGGAAGAGTTGAGTTTTCATCTAATCTTTCTATAAACTTTGAAAGCTGCTTTCAGGTGCAAAAAACTCTTCATTACGGAAAATATGATAAGTTCTATGTTGTTAAGATATTTCATTTGCGTTTCTTGCTCCATCACTGCTGAACACAGAGTCGGTTAGATGGGTACAAAGCCTCAAATTATGAATGTTACTTAAATCTTACGGCAACTTCGACGTCAATCCAGAAGACATAATTTAACAAGGATTCACCCATACCTGAATATCATCTTGCTCACAATTAATGGCCCAGCAAATAATTAATTTTGGTATGATCAAGTAGAGGCTTCTCTATCACACACAGACCTACATTACGTTTTGCTAAGCAGTAGTGCCCATGCCAATAGATAATTCAGGAATCTCAGTTAACCAACTGGAAAAGATACAAAGATTTGGTTTTGACATCAAGAAATCAGAAATATTAATTTGTGATGTTAAACGCTTTTGAGATAAATCAACAAATAACAAACTTTCTTTTTGAACACTAAGCGTTTTCAGAAATTTTGTGCCCCAGTCGGAGAAACTATCTTTCCTTTAGTTTGTAGCAATAGGGTAGATTCTAATCAGGGAAAATAATGTCGGAGACCCAAAACCTTCTCAAAAACAAGTTCGAAAAGCTTTACGCTTTGATAAACAAGCTTAAAAGGGTATGCAAGGAGAGACCTAAACGACTAAAGTCACCATGAGATGAATAGTGTGCTGATACCTCAACATCCATCGAATATTGTTTATAGTACGAAAACAAATTCCTTCGAATAGTTTCTAAACAAATTGTAGAGAGCTAAATTAAATTTCTAAGCCAAGGTCAAAACAGAAAAATTGAGATAAAATGTACGGAGGGAATCAGCTGTGCTTCAGAAGAAATATAATTTTTTTAATACCTCAACAATCAAATGCTTTCACTTTATTTGAAGGCTATTTGGTCTGTTGAGCGCCTTTTACTTAAATTTCTTTCAGGGAGCTTGTATATCTGAGCATCATACAGAAACTTCTTATCAAAGCCATCACAGTTAAGAAAGAAAATTTAGATGACACGATACTTATTGTGAGTAAACTTAATTGTAATGAGTCACCGATTTTAGAGATCTTCTAAGGCCAAACCAATTTAATCTTATTTTCAGAGAATTGCAGACTGATCAGTTTTGCTGTTGGTGGTAGTGTGTAGGCTTTAGGTTTTTCTGCATACAAAGAATTTTTTCGGGGCTTCCTTCAGGTTCTTTGAATCATGGAACGCCAAGATCAAGACAGCTAACCACTACAACTTTATTTGAAGTCCTTCAATGAAATTGACACTAGGATTTTTTTGCAGGATGCTAGAAATGAACATGTTGTATGTGATTCTACAAGAGATTGAATCTTACTCTTAGAAAAGACGCAATGCTGTCAAGCAGAACTCTTTCAGATCGATGCAATCTGAGAAGATTGACAGCGAATCTTTTAAGCTACTATCTTGCACAGAGAAACTACAATGTTGGCCAACTCAGTATTGACACAAACAATAGAAATTCTGAAATTAATATGATAAAAGAGACTTTTTTATATTCAATCATGTAACAATAGGGGCGGAATTAAGGAAATACGGTATCAGCATAGCTGCACTGCAGGAAGTAAAATGGCAAGGCAAAGGCAAAATAGAAACGAAGGAGTTTACAACAATATATTCAGAAGAAGAGAAAAGAGGGCAATAAGGCATAGCATTTATGGTATTCGGGACGATGATTGAAAGAATAATAGAAATAAGATTAAGAAATAAAAGATTGGCATATATAAGAATAAGAATGGAGCTATATAACCTACCATTAGTAAATGTATACGCACCTACAGAGAATGCAAAAGAAGACGAGAAGGAAAAGTCTTATGAAGAGGTAAAGAAAGAATACACAACAATCCCGAAAGAAGATGCAATAATAATACTGGAGGACCTCTAATGTTCAATTAGGTATAGAGAAACATTTAGAAAGCTTAGCAGGAAAACGTGCAATGCGTAAGGTAACAAATGATAATAGACACAAACTATGCGAATGATGATATGGTAGTAAGCAGTATGAAATTCAAGCATCTCAAGGAACGCAAAATCACTTGGACATCACCAGATCAAAAAAATCATACTCAAATTAATCATGTACTGACTACGCGCAAAAGACAGTTATCAATCAATATTGGATGTAAGAACATACAGAGGAGCATGCGCAGACTCGGATTACAACATGGTAATCGCAAAGTTAAGATTAAAAGAGAAAAAGAGAATGAGAAGAGAAATGAAATCAAAGACGTGGGACGTAAAGAAGCTAAAGACGGAATGAAGAATATAGAAAAGAGATAAACAACAGAGATAAACAAAAGAAGAAGATATAGAGGAAGCTTGGGATAAAATGAAAATAGCAATAACAATAGAGAAAGCGGCTAGAAAATCAATACGATACAAGGGTAGGGAAACTAAAAAGGAATGATACCTATAATGAGAAATGTGGAGAGACGATAGAAAGAAAAGCTGAAGCAAGAATTCAATGGATCAGAACAAAAAGACAAGAACATAAAGAAAATTATAAGGAAATGCAAAGAGAATGCAACAAAATAGTTCAGAGTAGTAAGAACGAATGGGTCAAAGGTGAAATAGAAGAGATGGAAAAGGAGAACAGCAAAAAGAACGCAAGAAGCTTTTACCAAAAAGTTAAATAGCAAACAAGAACATATAAACCAAAGAGGAATTAAATATAAAGAAGGAAAGACTGTACAGGGAGAGGAAGGGATCAAAGAAGTATGTAATAGTAGTAAAATTGGACAATACCAATTCGGCTTTACAAAAGGAAAATCTACAATAGACGCGATACACAGAGTCAAAATGAAATAATATTTATAGATTTCCAAAGAGCGTGTGACTCTACTCGTATAAGTAGAAATAAAGTAATACTAGCAATGGAAGAAGTGGAAATATTAACAAAATTAATAAAACTAGTAGCAATGACCATGAGAGACTCAAAAGCATGTATCAAAATAAATTGAGCACAGACAGAGAAATTTAAGGTGAACAAAGGAGTGAGACAAGGGGATGCACTCTCGACAACAATATTCAACATAGCCCTAGAATACGTAACGAGAAAAGTTAACAAAGGAACATTAAGAACAGGAGGAGACCGACTAATAGCATACACAGATGACTTAGTAATTATTACCAAAAGAGGGGAAGTAATGCTAAACGCAATAACGGAAGAAGGTCGTAAAGTAGGCTTAGAGCTATGAGAATAAAACAAAAGTAAGGAGGATTGGAAAACAGAATAATAAGAAAGAAATTAAGGAAATTAAAATAGAAACTTACACGTTTGAAGTAGTAGAAAAATTTAAGTATTTGGGCAGCGTAATAGCCAATGATGGGAGTAGAAATCTAGAAATAAAAGACAAAATGGTTTTTAACACAGCGTTATCTGCAAACAAAAAGCTATTGAGAAGTAAAGCACTCACAAAAACACTAAATTCAAAATATACAAGACACTTATAAAACCACCAATAACGCATGCGGCAGAGACAGTGTCAATGACAAAGAAAAATGAAGAAAATATAAGAAGAGCAGAAAGAAGAATATTAAGAGCAATAATGGGACCAAAGAAAATAAATAAGAACTAATACAGAAGGAAACCAATGAAGAAATAGAACAAGAATATAGCGACGATATTATTAATAGGATAAAAGTAAAGAGGTACGGAGGCATGGCCATATACTAGGATCAAAAGAAAACATCACAAAAATAATAACAAACTTGACCAGAATAGTAAACATAGGGGAAAAAGCAAATGAATAGAGAAAGATACGCAGAAGAATTAAATAAAGATTATGTAGGGGGATCGACCTACCCCAAGGAAAAGTTTTAGAAAGCTTAAGCGGCGAAATCTCCAAGGAGATGTATAAGCCATAACTAACTAATTAATTAATCTTGCACAGAGAAACTACCATGTTGGCCAACACAGTAACGACACAGATAATAAGAATTTTGAAATTAATATGACAAAAGAGATATTTCCATATTCAATCGTGTACAGTCGTGGAACACCTTGTGATACCGTTTCTTGTGAATGAAGTAGTAAAACTAAAGATTTTAAGTACAGTACGGTGATGAGACTCCTAGCCGAAGTAAAAAATTCGAATGGCGCAACCGCTTTAAAGACTACAGTCGTTTTGTGAACGAGTGGAACGCATGCCTAATCTTTGATAATCGGCGGATATCCAACATGTGCAAACAACAAATTTTTCTGTAAAAACGCAATCATTCACGAACATCTGTAGTCCCAGAAGGTTAGTGTACGTTGGGTACTGAGATGCTGTCTGCTTTCAACGAACTCAGAAAACTGTGACTAAGGAGGCCAGGATTTTTTCAATTCACGATACGTCGGTACATCATGCATTATTTTACCATGGCATTGTATCAGAGCAGTGGAAACATCCGGATTCACCACCTCCCACAAAATTTCGAGCAATTAAATCTACAGGTAAAACAATAGTCAATATTTTTTGGAACAGATGTGTCATCATTCATGTGGATCTTTTATTATGGGTATCAACATTAACAGTAAATACTAATGTCAAGTTCTAAAAGGGTGCATAACACTTTTAAGAATAAAAAGCCTATTTCGATCACTAAAGCGGTGCGGTGCCGCAATACTGGTGGGAAGTAATGATACATCTCTCTCACAGACCTAACCTACTTCAAGCAATTTCCATCTGTTTGGGCCGTTAAAATAATTCCTGTGAGATCAACATTTAAACAGTGACATTGACGTCAAGCAGACAGTACGGTCGTGGATTCGGTATACTGAAAATACTTTCTACGCTGCTGGTATTCAATCATTACTCAAGCGCTGGGATAAGTGCATTAGTGTAACAAAAGAATATACTACAGAGCAATAAAGGTTGTTTCCACTCTAATAAATGTGTTTTGTTATTCTGAACAATTACAAGTACTGGTTTGATTTAAACACTTCATATTAGAAGTCAAGTCAAAATGTCATCCTTGATTCACGCCTTGTGGGAACCTTCTCAAAGAAGTCTCAGCCAAGTTAGGTCCCTTGTTTGAATAGTTCCAAGAACTGGTGTTGCAGGAGAAAGGCAATCGTTTTCTAAGGCTACATCTCTAACATATCGGCAAATAATTTTCTAGTTATCTAAAATAGAGTCAGTAAAATAGTGTTCGGCATTTCACAAAGAGAATCGACAGTACGTCGTAAAACTGCGGTAAGACCAAAGACTAGTTTAAAAATGTCCAAAGATGATGTTCTTGCGATACCTCAACAGCTCAAATGACGGAAAATAGATTCTATCATCTAATGTAGTAGTACCTAGTGATCAAATTATTTTTAGCTACCAAACTGCAGATATCTTATAATCTTTCTCAATAAGTTCAATTTGTTGTAACAAGCAGTTTTTGTGTCCCTTGAAGGAAAACCCGCAGCAACTTAGAAGTAATTGTTGGTCATAACTACATTGAATAATAGTAATCTTTACACATCTTGTAGCACGATTAAGACACTACACTTTTAGTCAGTTTATATTTATTATCATATCAATCATATTAATCACGCCACCATTAAATAATAACCGCAAGACTTACTTTACAAGACTTTTCCTCAGCCTCCTGTAAAACTAGATAATTTCCAGAAAAACCTTCACAAAAACTAAGTTATCGAACTCAGAATCTGATTCTGATTTCACATATAGAGAAATACATTATTACCTTAGTTAGTCACTTTCTGCAAATCCAAGAGATAGAAAATTGGAACCAGGCGAATTAAAGCATTTAATTGACCACATTGTACTTTAGTTTCAATTTTTTATTTTAGGAAATAATAATAAGAACAACCAGGATATATTTAAATTAGATCTTGTAAATCTTTGCCTTTATGCACACCATATATCATAATAGTTTTACGTTTTAAATTAGTTTAACATTGAGAAGCATAGCATCCATAGCAACAAAAAAAATCATTTCCTTTTACTTTAAAAATGCTTTTATATTCCATAACTTACTGACCTAACAAGATAACAGACGTAATAAAATATAATTTATAAAGAATTAATGCGTAATTTTTTCGTAATCTTTAAATTGGCTAATTAAAATTTCAAATTTAAGATTTATCCTTGTTTAAACTAAAAATTTAATTAACTGTTTATTTTTAGACCTGTAAATTGTCCGTACCCTGGATGTGAAAAAACTATTGCTATAACAGCCGTCGATGGTCACTTCAAATACGAACATAAATTTGTAGCTTGTATCAGTACCTGTTTTGATACCAGAAATGGTCTAGAATTTAACCCACACGATGTCAAATACAACGAAAAATTGTGTATTGTGTTAATTAATATAGTGGACGAGGAAGATCAAAACGGTGTCGAAAGGTATTGAGTATGAATTAAGACAATAGTTACGTATTATTACATAATGTTTTAGTCAAAATTTTTTTAGATCTATTCATGAAATGGGATCAGCTAAACCAGTTATGCTTGTAATGGCAACACGAGTACCATTTTACCAACTGAATGAATACGATGAGGCTGAAGAAGACGAAGATGAAGATGAAGAGGAAGAAATTCTTGAAGAGTTTCAAGAATATAACTGTCATGCAGTGGACAAAATCCTTTTATGGGTAGCATCGAATGTGCCAACCAAATGTAAATATACTATCGCTGTTTCAACTCCTTGTAAAGCAATACGTCTGAAATATTTTGGAACCATTTCGCAAATAAATGATAATTGCGTAAAATTATGCGAAGACGGTAGAGGTTTGATATTGAATCAACCTCATGCTATTGGTATGACTAACAATGGTAAGAAACCTTTATCGATGGATATTGTTTTACATCGGGAAGATTCGACTCCTGAAGTTGAACAATGAAGATTTTGTGTGTAATTGAATATGAAATATGTTTTGTATTATCAGATTTAAAAATATATCTAGAGAAAAAGATTTAAATTACTTGTATCGGCATTTCTACCTGTTTTTGCAAGATTTAAGATTTTTCACTTTAATGTACGAGGGCGGTTCAATAAGTACCCGTGTTAGAAATGAAGACACAATTTTTTTCAAAAAAAATTTTTTTTATTTTTTAACATAGTCTCCTTTTAGAAATATACACTTCTCCCAACGTTCCTGCTATTTTTTCAAACCCTCCAGAAAATAGGATTTGTCGAACTCTCCAAAATACGCCTCTATCTCGGCGATGACTTCCTCGTTTGAGCTAAATTTTTTCCCGCGAGCCATTTCTTCATGTTAGGAAACAAGAAAAAGTAGCAGGGAGCCAGATCGGGTGAATACGGGGGGTGCGGCAGCAATTCATAACGCAATTCATGCAGTTTGGCGGCGACAACTCCGGATGAATGTGCTGGTGCGTTATCGTGGTGAAACAGCACCTTCTTTTTCGCCAAATGCGGCCGTGTCTCCTTCAATTTTTTGTCGAAGCTGTCTAATAACTCACTGTAGTATTGTCCAGTGATCGTTCTTCCTTTTTCTGAAAAATCCATGAGGATGACGCCGTTCGCATCCCAAAAAATCGTCGCCATGACCTTTCCGGCCGATGGAACCATCTTCGCCTTTTTTGGAGCAGATTCACCGGGAGAAATCCATTGTTTTGATTGTTGCTTAATTTTTGGTGTGTAATGATGAATCCAGGTTTCATCAGCGGTGACAACTCGACGCAAAAACTCCTTCGGATTTCGCTTAAATTGCTCCAAACACTGCTTCGAAGTTAACAGCCGCATCCGCTTGCTGTCCACCGTTAGCAATCGCGGCACCCATCGCGCCGACAATTTTTTCATAGCCAACTTATCATGTAAAATATTAATTGCCGTTCCGGTCGACACCTACGGCCTCTGCTACTTCACGCACTTTCGTTCGTCGACCGGCGAGAATCATGTCGTGGACTTTTTGAATGATTTCCTCGGTAACCACGTCTGCCGGGCGTCCTGGTCGCTCCTCATCAAAAACGGATGTTCGCCCACGTTTAAATTCGTTGAACCAATATCTAACTGTGGTCATAGATGGCGAAGTGTCCCCATAAACAGCATCCAACTTTGCTTTTATCTCCTCGCATTTTTTCCCATCCAAAAACAGAAAGCGAATTACCGAACGATACTGCTCTTTTTCCATCTTAGCTAAAATCACGAAACACGTCTTACTCAAATGGCTGTCAAATCCAAACTAACCTATCCATCAGTCTGCAATCTGTTATACCGTCGTTTGATAGATGGCAGCACACGATGATAACACCAACTTCCCTCAGGAACGCCTTCTGTCGTCAAACACGGTTCAGTAAAAAAAAAAAAAAGTAATAGTGCAGTTGGATAGGATAATAAACATTAAGGAATTCGATCTCTTTACTTCAAATTTAATAAAACTTTTTTAATGTCTTCTGAATGATGTGAAACATTTTTTGTAGAGTAACCGCAAACATTGCTTGTAAAACAAATAATAGATTGGGCGAATAGGTAATAAGCTGAAAAAATCAGAGATGAAAATCTAGTGTTTTCTTCTTCTGGTTGTGTTTTCTCCTTCTTTAGTTTTATTTTATTCTTTTTTTTTCGTTTTTATTTAACAGATCCCTAAAATACTTTTTTTCATTTCTTCATTTTGGTTTGTTGTTTTCCTATCAAGTTTTCATGTTTTATACTTGCATAATGTTGCTTGCGATTGATATCCTTGCTTTAATCTGTGTAGGTTTCTATTTTTCTGACATACGTTCATATTTTATTATACGTTTTTGATTTTACTTTTATTTTTCATTGTTTTACAAAATTATGTACTTCATTTAGATTCTTACTATCAAACGGTTTGAATTAAGCTGCTCTTCCATAGTATCTTATGATAAGCATAGAATTTTCGCTTTGTTCATCTATTAAGAAATGACTAATCTTATTAGAAGGTATCAATCTCCTTCTAATACTATTCCAAATTTTATTAAATCGTCCTCGATGTAAAGACTTACGTATGTTTTTGTCATTTGAACTTAACTGATTTTATTAATTGTGCTTTATCCACCTTGGTTTCTATTCTATTAATCACATCTTCAACATTTTGTTTATATTTTCTCGCAACGGAAACCACAATAGTCTTCTTAGTTTGACGTTTTCGTACATAGCTCTGACTGATTTAAAATCGGAATACATAAAGAATAAGATATTATTCCGTTTTAATGTTTAATATTTGAAGAAAAGGCTTGGTTTAGTGAGATTAGTTTGGAATTGATCATTCTGGTTACTTAGTTTTGATGTGGATGAAGATGGTCCTATGTCATTTGTCTTGCAGTTCAAATGATTCAATGACTGATGTTATGTGTTACGATCTCTGATAGTTGGCTCGCTTATGCTGTAACTTATTCTGTGGGTTCCTCTTTCCTGAAAGAACAAGACACGCGTAACCGGACAGGGCAGCCAAATCTTTGGGTTAACCAAAATTAGAAACCAACAAAAATTTCTACTATAATTTTGCGATACGTTGAACAAAAAAGTGTCCAAGAATTGTTTCAGCTCTGCGGGTTATGTATTATACACAAGTCTTTACTGTCTACTTAGTGAAATCATTTTTTCTTTAACCTGTAAACATCACATAATGAAAAGTATATTTCGTTACTTTGTGTGTCTATTTTAAGAATAACAAAAACAACATTTTAATTATAACCATAGATGCTGGAATATTGCTCTCCAGTGTTTAAACATGGACTAAAGTCATTTTTGTACACTCATAAATAGGAATTATAAGAAATAAGCCTTAACAGCAATCAAAGCTCCGATAGGTTTATTGCTGATTAAGTTAATAGTGTCATTGGAGTTTTCTTATTATCTTAGTTTCCTTATCTTTGGTAAAATACCCTAATTGAAAGTCTTAGGTATATTCAGTATTGGATCGACGCGTTTAGGGACCTAAAACTTAGGTATTTCTTAAGAGATCTTTTGGGCTCTGGGGTCAAATTGCCTTTTATAACAATAAA
Source organism: Ignelater luminosus (assembly GCA_011009095.1). NCBI lineage: Eukaryota > Metazoa > Arthropoda > Insecta > Coleoptera > Elateridae > Ignelater > Ignelater luminosus. Next base: position 27,010 of record VTPC01090741.1, read on the forward strand.
ACACTTCCGTATATTTTACAACTTGCCTATCCGAACTAAATTATTTTGATTAGCTTTCTGCCCTAAAACCTTAGCGCAGAATCTGTTGATAAATTTGCCTTTATAAAAGACAATTGAACTTCTGGGTGGCTCCCGTGCCCATGTATGCCTTAATACATGGGATTGTCAAATTACAAAAGTTTTTTGTTCTCTTATATGTTGGACTAATAGGCATTTTTAAAGTTTGTTGTTATTTCTATTGTACAAGAAACCCAGGAACTTTGAGCACTTATTAGTGACACAACCACTAAAGAAATTCCAATTGGTGTCCTGTCCCATGATCTCTGAAGATCAGTGAACCTGTAAAAGTTTTTAGGTCGACAAAAGTCTAAATATCTATAAGAACCTACGTAAAGGACCAAAAGAATTTAGGCTCTTATAAGGATCAGAAACCTGAGAGAACCTTAAAAGTCTACAAAAATCTCCACGCTTGTGGAGAAATAAACCTGCCATAAACAAAAACATCGCAGGAATTCAAGTAATAAAATCTGAAACGCAGTAAGATTTTTTGTAACAGTAGGACTCACTCTGCAAGAATCAGAACTCTCGGGTCTCTAGGATGGACATCCTGCCAAACTACATTTGCATGCGGTAATATATGCGGTAGACAGCTCTACATGGTGGAGATCGGACGACGCGAGCGTAGATCAGTTTTTCCTGTTGAATAGTTCTTTTCTGAGATTAGTTTGTCAAAAAGGAATATTTATGGAGAAAACTTAGAAAAACTAAATTCGGTGAAGCAGTTAGCCCTTCCATGGGGATAGCGGCAGGTTTAGGGGTGGTGAATTTTTATCAGGTACTCAAAAGGTTTTTCAGACCACATTTCCAAAAAAAACCTTTGATAGCATTTTTGTCCTTTTCGAACCTGTCATTTGCCTGGACTAAATGTGGCAACTGCTCTACGGATTTTCGTTAACTCTGTCCGTAACTATATCAACGGCCGGAAAAAGTTTTTCAAAACTTAAACGGCTTAAGTTTTAAATTTTCTTATGGAAATTTTCTATTGAAAAAAATGTTTTTTTTTGAATATTTATAACTTTTTTATTTCCTGACCGTCTAAACTGAGAGTGGTCTCTTTTTACTCCTATCAACGTGGACTTTCAAGAAAACTATAGATACCCTTCAAAAACTTGAGGATCTAAACTGAGCATTTACCACTAAAACTTATTGAAAAGAAGCACCATGAGACAAGACAGACTCCGATTTACCATATACTTTGCGAGGAGGAGAAATGCTCAGGCACACTCTATCGTTGCTTTTCGGCTGAGCGGTAGAGTAGTGTGGAACTCTTTCCCCAGGGCTTAAAGAAGACCTACCCACTAAAACTCCCCCCCTCTTCTCGCACCTCTCATACTGGTATCGCGGTGGTATTTATTCAGTGTTGGTCGGTTAAGCTTTTTATCTTATTCACTCTTTTTTTTCATCCCTCTCTGTTTTCTTTATAACTCTTGTGATGTACTTCTCTATTTCTCTCAATGTATCTTCATTTTTTTCATATGGTCGCTATATTTTCTGCTGTGATTTCTTCTCATATCTTATTTTCTACTTGTTTTTGGTGTTGCCATTTTTGGCATTCAAAGTTCATTATTTTGGCTCATGGCGCCCAGTTAAACGCATTTTAATATTCTAATATAATTAGATCTCTATTTTTGTAGTTCTTGTTCTTCTGTTATTACAATTATACCTATATACCTATTAGCCGATATGCTAAATTGTCAAAAACCAGAAGAACTATAATTATTTTTCATATCGTTTTAGCATTTTCTTACTTTGTTATGTTTTCTATTTTTATGCATGTTGTTTTTTTAAAGTCTTGGAATAAATTATTTGTATTTTATCAAAGCATCTAAATATGAATTAACAAAAACACTTGAGAGTCAGTCAACTAGAATTTAGGACAACGAGAAAGCTTTTGCCTAAGGGCAGCCAGAAACCTAGCGTTGTCCTTGCGGAAAACGGTGAATACTGATATGAAGAAAAAATTATTATGGTGGCCAGCAAGGGTTTGGAAAAAATTAAGAAAAACATTAGTATCTTCTTCCACCTTCAGTAGGAGTGGAGGTTCTTTTGGCTGTTATCTATAATGCATTCAATTTTCTTTTCATGCATGCTAGAGTTTTCTTATGGGTTTTTCATTTTTGTTTCGTGTATTGGTCTCTTGCTTAATAGTTGCGATATAATTACTATGTCAGTGCTGCTTTGTACTTTCATGGCTAATACTGGTGGTAGCTAAATCCTCGAAATGGACTTGAGTGTGGTAGTTTGAGTCTTTGAAGCAGATTCGGTGCGGTGTAGTAAATTCTCTATTCTTCTCCAACACAATAGCAAGGGTTGCAATTTTCAACTTCATTTTTGAGTTGAATTGTACATAAATTAGTTTGATTTATGAGAAACCAGCTTCTAGTAGTGATGGACATGATGATGGTTGAATCTTTGAACGTATTCTATAAGTTGAACTTCGGAGACGAATTAAAGATGCGTAAATCTTTTATTAAGCTACTCAGATTTGGCTTCGGCAGTTGAATTGACTTCGTTGTGTCGAATCGAATCTATTTGAAACCACTTAGATAAAGTGGTATAGTGTGAACTCTTCCTACTTATTTCCAGCGGCAGATAACTAAGGTCTTTTTATTCAAAAGTAAACCCTTGGACAGATTTGATAGGTTGAACTCTGGTGAATAAGTAAAGGGCGTAAATTCTTCATTAAACGACTCGTGTTCAGCAGCAACAGTTGAGACCTTGCGACGGACTTAGATACATTAGATTAGATCATTAATTCTTCGTTAAGTTGCTTGAATTTAGCTGCAGCAGTTGAATTCTCAAGACAAAATCTGATCTGAATTCTTGGAACAGATCTGGAACCCCTTTGGCGTGATGATTTGAGTTCTTCTTGATTTCAGCGACAAATATTGTATTAATTTGAAATCTTTCCACTTTAGGTTAAACCCTTGCACTCAGTAAGTTGAACCGGTGACTAAGTAAAGAAAAGTAAATCCTTCACTACGTTATTCAATTTCAACCGCAGCCTTGCAGTGGGTTTAAATAAATCACTGTAGTGACAACGCAACAGGGCGTTTTACTAAATTGCTGAGTTCAGCGGTTAAGTCATCTTTGGCAAGGTGGCTTGAACTCTTCTTAGTTTGATTGTTGTGACGATTACTGTAGTAATTTGAAATCTTCGTATTCCTGCTTGAACCGTTAAAGTGAACTCGGTAAGTTGGACTCTGGTGACTAAGTACTACTCAGCTAAGCTACTCAGGTTTAGTTGAGTCCTTTTTAAAATACTTAGGTAGGTTAGAATAAATCCGGCAGCAAAGTAAAGGGGCTGCTTTGATTGGTTTGGCTGGAATTATGTACTTGAATACGCTAAAGCGAATCCTTGGAACAAATTTTGATCCTCTTGAACAAGATGGCCTGAGCTCTTCTTAGTTTGGTGCTGTGGTAATTTGAAGTATACTCGGTAAATTGGATTCCGGCGACTAAGCTACTCAAATTCAGCTGCAGCGGATTTAAATACGTTAGATTAAGTGCTTGAAACGGATTTGAAGATTGAACTCCGGTTGCAAGATAGATGAACGTAAATTTGTAACTAAGCTGCTTAGAGCAAACTAAAACTGTTCAGTTTTCAATGCGGGCTCTTATGTCATTTTCTAAACACAACTCTAGTTTTAATGATATTAACTGAATTAGCAAAGACCATTTATTCGAACAGAGGCAAAATGTCAGCTTAACAGCAATGTCGTAAATAAATAATTTGAATAAATTGATTACATCTGTGGTCTGTATTTATGGTAGATTATTGGATGCTTGACAAGAATGTTTAATAGCGAAGTGCAGTTGAATTTTTACTTTGAAATTCACTCTACTTGTATCGATTTTAATGAGATTTCTTTTAATGTCTTCTAAGTAACGAATATTAAAAAGTGTAACTCTTAAAAATTGATGCTCTTGGTTGCTGAATTGTTTGAATAATACTCTGCACAATGTAAATATAAATATAATTACTGTAGGTATATAACTTTTTAACTAATAGAGATATCGGTTCTAAATTTTCTACGCTTCTTTCCTACAGTGTTCTTAAGAAGTACGGAAGATATCAACATAAGGTCTTAATTAGTTTAAAGTTTAGATTTTTGTGATTATCGAGTGCGAAACACGTAATTTCTTCGAGGTACAAGATCCAAACTTTGCACGCTTTTTCTCTTCATTACTTTTAAAAAGTTTTGAAGATTTTAATATCTCCATTAGGGTAATTTAATATTTTAGTAAAAGTTTACTTTAGTAGTTATAAATCAAAGTACAGTATTTCATTGTATATTTAAAGCAAGTGTAAATTGAAACTTCTTATTAAAGATACATTTTTATTTATAGCAATATAGGCATAAAATTACATTAATAAATAATACATTTATAATATGGCATTTTATGGATCTAAAATAAATTAATTAAGTCTTACATAAAATCCACATTTCATGGCGAGTTTTATATTAAAATATTAAATAAATATGCAAATAAATTAGAAATTAAACTTTATGGCATCAGACTAATAAAAAAGAACATTCTTTCTTATTGTCGTTTTACCCGACAAATAAAACTTCTTAAGCAAAATCTAGAAAGTCTAGTTTTATCTTCAATCTTCGCATCATTTCCTAGATGAGTGTAATTATTAATCTACGGATAAACAGTGAAAGGTTGTTGCAATTTCTGCAGTAATTTACTCTGTTCGTCCAATGCACTTATAACAAATTTTTCGTTTAGTTTTTGATTCTCATTACTTTTTGGTTGGTAATAGTATAATTTCTGTTCTTCACTTTGCTGATCGAATGGTCTTATACGTTGCTCGTGTACGTTTTGTTGCTTGTAAATTTGCTGAGATTTTATAGCTGCCAACATCTGCGGTGTATAACCATAGGCGATGTAGTTTGTATCTTGCTGTAATACTGGAATTGGTTTTAACATTCCACCTCTTGAGCTGTCTTCTACTTTTGCTCTGAAAGGAAATTAAGTTTGGCTTAAAAATGTAGGTATAATGAGATAAAGTTAAGATTGTACTACTTATGAAAACAGGCAATTATTAAGGACGTTTAATTAGTTGCTATGGTTGAGAAATTGTAATTTTAACGTAAAAGCTAATCCTAATGTACTATACGTAAGACGATTTTAAACGAACAAGAAAAAAAACTCAGAGGTTAATTAATTGATGTGATATTAAAAAGAATTAAAAACAATCGAAGAAATATTACCTATATCCGTCTTTATCAGCAACATAATGCACCATATGAATATTCCCATCAGGTTCTAAATAACCATAGCTTCCCGTTACTGTTCCATTAGCAAACCGTTGTTCACTTCTAAATTGAATATTATTTGTTACTGGATCCTCCACATCATATCCAAATGCATAAGTGCCAGTCCCTTCGGGTTCCAGATAATTATATTGTGCCCAATCCGGTATTATAACACTGGACCGTGGTGGATTTGGAGCAGCATAAACAACTGTGTTAAACCACAGTGCTATGAATGCCTGAAATTGAATTTTTTAACATTAATTTAAGATAAATCTTTAAAACCAATAATTATTAAAATCCATTTCAGTAAGTCCTCATTTCGGATAACGTCCTACACGGAACCTACACGCAAGTATAATCTCTACGTAGTCGGTAACATTTATGTCTTATTTTGGTATGAAACATCAAAAGTCTTTTCGACTTAAAACAGAAATTATAAGCACCGACTAGCTGCTAACCAGAATCAAGTTTTAAGTAAAACAACATTTATTAATGTGATTAACACTCGTTATTATTTAATAAAAACACTAAATCCCACGATACTAAATAACTTATTTGACACTTTCGAGTTGTTTTGTAGGAAATGTGGGAGAATCTTGTTGTAAAAGTGTCAGCAACCTCAGTTAATTTATAAATGTTTAGATGTTTCTATTTTACTGAATTTTCTTTTGCTTCTTTAATCTAAGATAACGACTAATAACTTTTACTTATAGGTTAAAGTTATTTTTGTGTTTTCTGAAGGCAAAATAAAGTAGTTTAGCAGAAAAGACTTTTTTCTAGTATCATAAAGACTTATCTTTACAACTAACAAAAAAACTTTTTGTTGTCAGAATCAAGTTTGATAATTTCTTGCAATAACAATAATATGCAATATTGGATAATTTATATGCATATTGATTTGTATTTTTAAAATCTTTCTATTAAAATAATAAGATTCATTACTGAATGAAAAAACCTTCTCCTAATTGTGTTTTATTCTCTGTAACAGTTTCCAAAAAGATAACTTTAACTTATTGTTTTTCACTTCCATATCCTTTTTTCATTAGAAATGTCTGCTTAGAACTGTTATTAGAAAACAGAGCTTTGTATCGTTATCAATAAATAATGATTCCATGTTAATAGTGGATGACAACAAGACACATGTAATTGTGATATAAAAAAAATGCAATTTGAACTTGCGAAGTGAAATTTAAACCAACGTAAGCGGGTAGAAAGCACGCCCACTCACAACCCAGAATAATGGGCAGAATCATAACAGACAATCTTTATTATACACACATATAGCACTTAAATTCGGGTTTTTCTGACATTTTCACGTGACATACTGTTTTTGAGATTCGCTTTCACTATTTTGTACATATTCATTCTTTTTAATTATTTTAACTTTATATTCTTAGCATATTTCAATCTTTATATAACTGTTCTAACTTAGCTCAACCATCAAATGACCTTTTTGCTCAATCGATATCTTGAAAGCTTTAAAGACCATTGTCCGGTTTTTCCTTTTACTAACTAATAAAGCTTCTTTAAAAATTTTAACAAGTATAGCTTTATCTGATTTTAGCAGGAAGAAAAGGGGCAATAATCGGTTGCCGTGGTAATTAGAGAATGTTTAGATTTAATGAAACGAGTAGAAACCTGCCACATATCATTTTATTCTTTTTATAAAAAATAACCTAATCCGCGTAACCTATGAAATGAAAAACTTACGTCGATAATTAATTTATTTATATGTTTATCACGTTGATATGATTTCGAATACGTTTTCCATTTCATAGGTTACGTAGATTAAGTTACTTTTTGATAGCACGTTACTTGCTATACATCAAGGAAGAAAATATCTACAGATCACTGCACCTATAACGTACGACACAAAGCAAGTTCCAATAGAGATGAGGTTTCGAAGAAATGGAAAATCTGCTGCGTTAACCCAGGCCATAAGCAAAAGCAAAAGTGATCTTACAACTCATAACGATGTAAATTTGTTTTTTATAAGGTAGTTGGAAGCTAGAACAACACAAAAGAGGATTAATTGAATCTAAAGATATTGTAAATGCGTCACAGTTGGTGTCAAAACACAATAAGGTTTTTACTTAATACCCGTAAATCATCAACAGGTAGAAAGTACTATACAGTCACATAAGTAAAAAATAAAGATAGAATGATATTATCAGCTTAAAATAGGTGATTAGTCCAGTTACGGAGGAACTGCAAACAGATTAGTAATGGCACGACTAGGGTTTCATGTTGTACCAGCTGAACTATCAAATTGTATTTGTATCAAAAATGATTACACCCTTGGAATGTTTTTATTGTTGAATAAAATGTAACAAGCAAAAAGAACTTTACAAGATTAGCTAGAAGAAGCCAGCACTATTAAGCTACACAAAAATGGCCATAGATTAGATATCAAGGACAGATGAAACAACTTCATCAATTTTAAGACCTTCGATATAGTTAGCAGAGGCAAGATGTGAGTAGTAAATCAACGAATAATGCCATCGAAGATAAAAAAGGATAGTCGTGAACCTTATGCCTGGCACCAAGCAGTCCCCACGCCAATCCACGGCGATGATGTTATTCGGTGGCGACGACGATGCAAGCCGCGCGCTGAATCACCCAAGACTCCCGACGTCGCAGATGGCCTACATGAATAGTGCGCCCAAGGACAGTCAGCAAGTCGTCACACAGTGACGACGATGAATTAATCAGTGAGAAAAAAACGGTGCAAGATGTGAAAAATCTCGAGGAGATATAAAGTTTTCAACAAATTTATTTGACTAACACGACTATTAGAGAATCTTTGAAAGCATTATTTTTTGGGCGAAATCGTTAGCAGATGACCAGATCATCTTGTTGGCAGGCTTTTCTGTGAAGAAGATTGAAAAGATATAGATGCTGGTTTGCACAACTTACCAGCAGTAAGCAAAGAAGAACATACTGCAATACAGCATGCGAAAAGCCCCAGAGCAAGTTTATAAGCATGAAGAGGTTTGCACGAGAATGAATCCTACAAGGCAAAGGTAGAGTTATAGAAATCAGCAAGTCAGTCAAGTACTTAGGGTTGCGTTAATTATTGACCAAAGATTGTTATGTACAAAATATTGTAAAGAGCTAACAAAGAACAGACAACCGAACGAGTATGTGGCAACCATGAAATATGGAGAAACTGGAAGTTCAGGTCCCATATTTCGAATGATGTATGCTCTAGGTATATAGTCGGTATTTGGATAGTAGATGGAGATTTAGGAGCAGAGATGAAAGGACTTCAGAATGATAAAATGCCAAAAATAAAAACTACTCAAAAGATTTCCACTCATAAACTGCTCATCTACTTACACAAATTTAAAATTGTTTCTAAAGTAAAACTCAAAAAGTTAATTTTAGGCAGTACCAAAGCCATTATTGATTATCGTTTTCGGAGCGGTAATTAGGGGGTAAAATATGTTACACCATTAAGAAGGTAGATAATTTTGTAACTGTTGGGATCTACATTCAATTTAACAGAGAAAGTCTTTTTTGTAGTCTTCTCATAGTGTGCTCCACGAGTACCTGGAATGCTATCGTGCTACCAATCAGGAATTTTTTTATTGGTAGCATGATAGCGTACTATCTGCTCGTAGACACAAACAATTTTATCCATTCGCTTTTGTATAGAACAAACAAAATTCTTCCAACAACTACTACATGAAATTCTTATTTTTATTTATTCTACGGGGTTCATCAAAAAGGCCTAACTAGTTTACCTTCTAAATAAAAAATTAAACGTCAGAACAAACGCTATGTATTTTGTATTGTTTCAAAGGCTGAACTTTGGTTCCAGCAAGCCGCAGCCGCACAGCTCGCATTTTACGTCAAGCGTTTCCACAACGTCTCATTTCTCGCAATGGCAACTTGAAGTGGCCATCAAGATCTCCGGACATTACTGTTTTAGACTTTTTCTATGGGGATACCTTAAGAGTAAGGTTTATATTGCAAAACCAAGAACAATCGATGAACTTAAAAGAAACGTTGAGATAGAGATACGAGCTATTCCGCAGGAATTACAGAGTCATGTCTAATTTTGTCTACCGCTTGGAAGAATGTTTTTAAAACGACGGAGGTCACTTGAGCCATACAGGATTTCATAAATAAATCTCCCATTCATACACTTTAGTAAACCCTTTTGTTTCAGTTTATAATTTATAAAAATAAATTTTTATTTAGAAAATAAACTAGTTAGGCCTTTTTGACGGACCCTGTATAAGAAGGGTTGGTGGAATGTCGTTTTACCATCATAAAAACCGCGAGTAAAATATAAAAATAACGGAACGAAATTTAACAGTTAGAAAGTCTTTAAAATACTGTCGTACAAAAACACTTCTACATAATTCGAATGTAAAGTGTCTTTTTCTAACTCGTAGAGTTTATGGTACGAGCGGTAGCAACCTTTTACTCATTCAAAAAGCTTTACACTAATGTTTGTATCCACAGGCAGATAGTACGTTATGGTATGGTAAAGCAATTTTATCCCTTTGCTTTTGCATAAAACAAACGAAAGTCTTCCAACAACTACCATACAAACTTTAAATTCGGATAATATTTAGGGCAAAAAAGTTTGCGCAATCTCGAATACAAAATAAAAACTTTTTGAATACCATTCGGGCTACTCTTTTATTGATTTTTTTAATAAATATGAGGAAGCTGTTAAAAACGGTTAGATATTCTATGAACATCAACCAACAATTAAATAGAAGCAATATGGTTAAGAAGAATTAGAGAATAAAAAGAATATTCCAAGGTGTTTGAAGATTCGTGCCCAACTAATATTAATGAACTTTCTTTTCCGCGTTTTTCAAAGTTATGGTTTGTTTAAAAACATACGAGACAATTCAACTCCGAGAGACGAATTTATCTAATCCTCCGTGTCCAATTTTTTGTACATCATAAAATCAGGCATCTATTTTTGTAAAACTGCAAAGTTAGGTATCACTTAGTGACTTTGCAACTTAATAGTGCAAAAGCACGCTTCCGATTTAAAAACTCAAAGATATCTAAGATAGAGATCTGTAGGAGCTAGGTTTTTTAGTCGGGCCTTTGTGCGATCCGAACTGAGCTGGCTGAGTCTCAGTTTAGAAACTTATCTGGCTTTACGGGCCTACATCTGGTCAGCCGGGCTGTCTGGGCCTCTCCGGCTGTTTGGGCCTGTTAGTTCGCGCTATTCGACCCTGTTGGGCTTGTCACGCTGTTCAGACTTGTCGAACCTGTCAAGCTTATCGAGTCAGTGGAGCTTTTTGGGTCATTATTTTTGTACTGATCTGAAGCGAACAGAGATATTTTTCGTACTGAACCACACTGAAAGATTGCCGTACTAATGCTGTTCAACGTTAAATACCACCGAAGGTGGCTGGCCGTAGAGAACTTAATCTTTCTGTGGCCTGGGATGTAAACTGGTGGAATAGAGCGTGCTTCGTGTGGGTTGGTCTGTTGGTGGAGTTTTTGATGGCTCGTGTTGGTGCTACGCCCGAAGTGTCCGAGGACATCCAACAGGCCGCCGAGTCAGTGGCGACGTTGAATGCAAATGTAGTTGGTGATTTGCCTTACTGATTTCGACAGGCCTTATTTATATGACTGATCCGCATCACCAGCAACACTTTCACACTGAACTCAAGAGGAGGATTGAAAACTTCTTACTGAGTCAGACGGGCGTTATTTTTGTACGGAGTGGAACAAGCATTAGTTTTATACTGAACTGAAGCAGAGAAGTTCCGTACTATATAAAAGAAGCCTGCACGGGCTGGGTTTCTTGGTCGGTCCTTTGTGCGACCCGAAACAAAGCTCAGGTCTAAGTCAGGCCGGGCCTCTCTGGCTTTTCGGGCAAATCAAGAAATTACCGAGTTTGTTTGCTCCCAATCGGGATGGGCCGGGCCGGGCCTGAGAATTTCGGCTCCAATCTATGATACAAACAGTTATAAATAAAAAAATTTAAAAAAAACTTTTTTGAAACTTTATGATTTTATTTTGAAAGCTATATTTTTTTTAAAGTTCTTAATCCTTTCGGGACGGCGGTGCTAAAAGCGATCGGAGCTGACTGGACGGGCGCGGACAGCGTGCCGACTCCAATCGTTTCCCAGATTATTCCTTCTAAAAAAATGTTAAATTCTGATTTTTTTTCTTTAGTACGATCGCCAAGATATTTTCTATACAAAAGATTACCCCACACGCGTAATACAGTATATTGCTTGTAAAATAGGCGCGAATGATGATGACATAAAACAGAGGGAGGGAAAATTATCCAATCAGCGCTAAATATGGGCGTTGTTGGACATCATAATGTCACATGTTTATGAAACTGCGGAAGTTTCCCGTCCCAAACATTCCCTTCAAGCTTTCAACCCAAGTCGTTTCTCGTCTGATGGCTAAAACAAATTATGCAACTCCAGTCGTTGCCCGTCCCAAAAGGGTTAAAAATGAAAATCAACAAAAAAAAACGTTTTTGGGCAATTTGAATTTGGAAATAGAAGAGTTTCCAAAGAAAGACTTTTTGGGATTATGTAACATTTGTGCTTCTATGGGCTTTGCTAAAAATTCAATAACACCCTTAAAGATAGAGTTATAAAATTGTAAAGACGTTTTGGTATTTTTTGCGGATCGGTTATGAAGCCGCCAGTTAGAAACTAAAACTGCCTGATAAATACAGCCAAAAGCACATAGGTAAATGTGAAAAAATAATAACAAAAGATTTTTGTTTCGTTAGCCCTTATTGCGATTATTTAGTTTGTATTAAATTTTGCAGAATTGCAATTTTATTTTTTTCTGGTTTTAGAAAATTGAGACTAACAAATATTTGTATGGTGTGTAAAACAATTCTACACCCTGTATACTTTTTAGTGGAATAGATGATTCTAACTGATTTTGCCAAACTGGTTGACGTCTAAAGTACGAATTATTCCTTAAAGTAAAAAAATCATTTTGATTCTTTGTAATTGATAAAAGATGCACTTTTTACCATCTAAAGACCACCGAGATGATACTACTTTCTGATCACACAATATTCTTTACTAATCGCAACAGATGATTTCACAACCCTTCATGCCTAGCGTAGGATGTCTTCCAAAAGGTACAAATTAATGAGAAAAACTTGTCAATTAAAAAATGCATTTCTTTACTTCCAGTACGAAAGGGTTTCGCTTTTTATCTATGATGTTCATGACATTATAATAACAATGGCAAGCGATGGCGGTAGATGCCTACTCTCTTTGCTTTAATATTGATAGAACTAAGTATGTACGCTTTTATTTAACGCATTATGATAAATATATAGATAAAATTAATATTCATTCATTTACATATCTCAAATCAAGAAAAGCCAATTCTAATTGCAATAACAAGAAAGCTACGTACTTGTATTTATAAATTTAAATTGCTTAGAAAATATCATGGGATCGGTATCTTTTGCTTTAGTTTAATCGCTATTGCAATATTACTTGAGGAGGTTGATCAAAAACTCATATAAAATGCTTAGAAATTGTTCAAGAATTAATTACGAAAATAATACTAAATAATAAACCAACTCATTCTATTCGTCTGTTATTTTCAAAAGCTAAGATATTTTCAATAAAACAATTATATTTAATAAGATTGGCTATTTTTTTCTATTAAATACCCAGAATTATTGACATTAGCTCCCCACAATAAATTATAGTAGTAGAATTAAAGAAAGTTGTTCTTTTATTGTAACTAGAATGTCTAAGGCAACTACACAACATCATATGTTCGAAGCTCTATAATCATATTCCAAATAATCTAAAATTAATTAGAAGTTTAAGCAAATTTAAACTAGCAGTAAAAATAGACAAGTGTAAAAGTAATTGGTAGATAAAAATTAACAATAAATGGAAATAAGGTAAAATAGAAATGCTGCTGTGGTTAAGTGTAATTATAATATTAACCACAAGTGTTTTATACTTTGTGGTCATGTAAATATATTTTGTAATTATGTTAATTGTAAATAAATAAATAAAACAATAAAATATAAATTCTATGAATCTAATAAATGTCTTTGAGGTATGCAGTTTATTTTAAACAAGTACACCGACTAATAAGTTTAGACCCATAATAATCTCTTAGTACTGTATTCAAGTAAAACAAAAATCAGAGAATATTAGCGGGCTTTATATTTATTCCCATTTTATTAACATACTATTCTTTCCTCTTAGTTTAAAACTCAATAGAAATTTGCGATGGATTTGATTCAAGAGCAGTAGTAATAGATCAAGATTATAAAATTAAAGTATTACTATTAATATAATTTACAATTTTTGATAAATTCTATAAAACTAAATGAGAAATCGAGACAAAATAAATAAAATTTAATATTTGCAAATTCTTGTTTATGAAGAAAATCTTAAATTGTAGCATTTCAAACTTCTCTTTTATGAAGCTGTTGAAGCCACAATATCCTTCCTATGAAATAAAGCCATTTCTACAATCTCAAAGTGAAAAGAATTTTTTAAACGCATGATATGTAAGTTTCAAATTGTCACATAGAAAACTTTCCTATTGTAATCCTAATTTTCAATCATTCAACATAAATTAAGGAAAATTAAATCATTCAGTTGTTTTCTAATCACTTATTCTTTAATGTTAAATTAAAGTAAACATTACACTTACTATGCATTTTGTTACGGAAGTGACAGTCATTGCCCTGCAGTATCTAAATAATTGATTTCTTCGGCACGCACTCTTTAGACACACACACACACAACACTAGTGTAATAATTAAAGGAAGAGGTCGTGTGGAATTTTAAACAAAGGTCAGGTTGTGCACATCTCTCCTGTTTTATTTATATACAGAGCACTCCTACTTGAAACCAGGAGAAGAGGTGGAATGCCCTAGGCTCAGAATTGCAAAATAACAAGATAAGATGGGATTCGATATCCATTAATCTGAAATTTTTATCGGTTAAAACTGGACCTGCCCAAGACCATCGTATATAGGATATGATTGCCACTACATCCGTTGTGTTATCCTTTTAAAGTAATGATTTATGTATTCCTGTATTAGGTTAGTTAAAATTATATTAAATTATGTAAGTACGGGTGTTTTGCGTTAAAAATCTACACCAGCTTTAACTATTGCCTACTTAAACAACATAAAAAAGTAAATTATTATTAACCCTAGTTTTCATAATTTACAAATAATTTAACCCTCGTTGACTCCCATTTCTGTTTTTCTTGTTAAAGCAAAAATCATTCACATAAAAAGTTATTTGCCTGACAGTTAACAGCCTACATTAGCAATAAACTTCATGTCCAGTAAGTTTGTCCATTAAGATTTGCCAAATTGGATGCTTTCGGTCGTGTTTTTTAGACGTTCACGAATTTGGTTTGCCGTGTTCGTTACCGTATATGGCTACGTAACAAGGTGGATAATGCATTTTTATTTGCAATTGGATGGAATAAATAGTGTCATCTCTGCGATAAAAGGATATTTACTGTGAGACTCTTTAAACAAATCTAAAAATGCAGAGTAGTCAACTATGAAATTCCTAGAAATAATTGCAGTTAGAT